>JARHVA010006419.1:0-137500 GCA_037957365.1 Torreya grandis
ACTAAAAGGATTTATAGGTAGTTAGACAAATTTTGATAGGTGTCTATGTGTGTTTTCGATTATTTTCTTACCATTGGAAAATCTTGATTGTATAATTTCTTTTGTCATTGTTTTATCATCGAGCCTTGTTGCATCTTGTCTTGTGTACCACATCATACCACTATTTGTTTATGACATGATTGGCTTGGTGTGTGTTGGTTTTACTATTCACATTTGTATCAGCCCATTATAGACTTATTATCTCTCCTTCATAAAACTCCTCACCACTCTAAATTCATTTGAACTCTCCTTTGATAATACATGGACTCCCTAAGGGACTTACCTAGACCTACACCTCATGAACCTCATGACACCCCCCACATGGATTACTCCCTTAGTCACTTGGTGTTTATTTTTGGCATGGTTAATCTGGTTTTAGTGGAATTAAACATTTAAATTACATTTTAAAGTATATTTACTTTTATTATTTTTTATTGTTTAATGCTTGAGCTTTCTAGATGGGTCATTTATTACCATTGAATTTATAAGAGTTTGGCAGGGGGTTATCTTGGGAGTTTTTGGTGGAAATGGAAGGGGTTTTCTCTCTGCATTGTGAATGTGAAATTCAATTAGGGGTATGGTAAATTAGATAAAATGAGTGTGTATTTAGTCGGTGGTGGTTGGATTAGATGCAAGTAGGAGAAAAATAGAAAACAAGATGGAGAAAAGTGTAGGGAAGGTTCACGACTTGGTTTTTACTCGCTTGTTTTGGTGTGTCGAGTAGGATGTGTAAAGAAGGTTATTTTTTAACTAGTTTTGTCTCTTCTGGCATTATTTTGTGTTGATTTTCCTCCACTTTATTTATCAGGTAATCCCTTCTTGACTAGTTTGTCTAGTTATTTTTCTTTTGAAGTAAATAATAGAAAGGATTAAACATGGCATATGCATCCAAAAGTCTTAGGAATTATGGATGGGTATTTAGCATCTAGTGGGGTTTGATAATATCATTTTGAATTTGAAATTATAAAATGTGTTTGATATTGCATTTGGTTATATATATATTTGTATAATCAAATAAATATTTGAACTGGTAAATGTATTTATTGTTTTTTAGGGTTACGTTTGTTCATCTTGTACATAAAGGTCATGGTTGTGTTTTAATGAAATATTAGTTGGTTTAAATCTTATTTTACTCATTTTAGGTAGTCAACCCTATCTTTATGAAGAAATTATTGGGGGTTTTATATGGTAGTGATTGTGTGCATTTTTATTGTTATCAATTAGATGGGTTTAGTTTAGATTAACCCTACACCTTTAAATTAATGATTGTGTGCTTCTGCATTTCCATTTCTAGCTATTCAAACTGGGTATATTTCTAAAGTGGGTCATGACACCATATCTATTTGTTTCCATGCTAAGGTTTTCATTTTTGGTTAAAGTTTGGAAATCGATTGGGTTTTCTTTATATTTTTTTATTATGGTTGACTTTATATAGGTTGATTATGGGATTATTTGGAATAGAACCTTTAATGAGTCTTTCATTTTAATGAATTGGTTGTTCGATTTTTTTGGCATAAACTTGATTCTATTATAAAATTGATATGTGGCTTGATTGTATATTTTATGTGTGTTACTTTGAACAACATGTCTTTGTTGATATTTTAATATGGATCTATGTGTGTTTTATATTATGTAAACCCATACGGTGTTGGCCGAAGCCCACTATTAATGTTATTATATAATAAGGGTTTGAATTCTTAATAGAACTTGCAAGGAGGTATGTTATTTTATTAAAAATGTTTTAAATTAATTTTAATGATTCGATAATCATATGAGGTTGTGAGACCTCATGATGATCCCACGAATCTCATATATTGATTCTTGACTTAAATTAACTTGTAAAAATGAATAAATGTTGGCATCATTACCTATACTTCTAGAAATTATTGGCATGGTTGAAGTCATAGTGATTGTGTTCACTAATTTATTGTGTTAACTAGTTATTTGTTTGTGTTTACTAGTTATTTATTTGTGTTGACTGCTTTAATGGTTGAACCCTAATGGACTATGGATTGGTTGTGTATAATTTTTTTTATTTATATGTTTATGCTTCACATTTTATTATATGATTGTTTGATTTATATTACTATTTTGTAACCATTCTTAGACTAGACTTATATGATTAAGTTATGATTTTTATGCTTATATTTATGGGATATAGATTGGTAGCTGGGATAATATAGGCTAACCATACACTTGGAGGGTTTCCAAGTTGGTTTTTTTAAATGTTATAGACATGGATATATTTATTAAATCTATTGCTATATCCTTTAAATAGTTTGCAGTGGATATCCCCACTCTCAATTTATATCAATGTTGGGTTTGGTTATTTATGTTTCACCTTGGAATAGTGTTTGATTGTCACTTGCTTATGTTACATTTTGTTTGTGTTGGGATGTCCAATGGTTCAGAATTTGACTTGTTCAGAATCCCTTCTTGACCTTGATTGTCGAAACTACCATCTAGCTAATGGTTAGGGTGGTAAGGACCACTGATGGTTGGTAAGGTTTATTTGATTTAGTTACATGTTACTCCATTCTGGAATAATCTTGTAGATAGATATGAAGTGATTGTTAATAATTTATTATATGTTGGTTATATGTTCTTAACTTAATTATTTATCATTTCATATAATATGGTTCATGAATATAGCTATTATCTTATTTCATTTGATATTAGTTTAGTTATATTAGTAATTTATGATATGCTAACCCTATAATTGAAAATGGAATACATGGAAAGAGTAAGTAAAAGCTTATAATGTTGATTATGTGGTAAGGTGTGAAAGTTGCATTATGTTTTTTGAGGATAATTCATTTACATGTACTTGAGTTATTTTGTGATGTTTAGATTAACATCATTTTTATTACTAACTTAGAATATTCCTTTGTTAATATTAGTGAAACATTAATCTCTTGTTAAGTTATATAACCTTGTTGAGTTTTCATATGAGTACTTATGATAAATATGAGTAGGGGTTTATTCAGGCATATATATTATTTAAATTGATGTTAAATCATACATAAGTATGTTGGTTTGACTTTTAGGTAAGTTATAATCTCAATTAAATGAATTTTTATTGTTGAATAATTTAGATAACTCTCTTTAGTTTATCAATATACAGATACTTATGATTTATTTCATTTATGTTATTTAATCTTCGAGGTATAAATAATATAGAGATTTTTTTTAGATGTTTTCAATTCTACATGGATTATATAAATTATTCCAATTAAGCTTGCTATGGGTATATATAAAAAACATAAATAAAATTCTCCCTCTTGCATACCTCAGTGCTCCATGGTTGTGTATAAATGTATGTACATTATTTTTAATTATTCTATTACTATTGATCTCTTTTCTTAAAACTTCAATATTATATACATTGATGAAATGAGTAAAGTTCTAAGTTTGATTATACAGTATGAGCTACCTAGTATGTAATTAAGATGAAAATAAATTTTGGAATTAATTATCTATGAGTAAATGAGAAGCTCTCTTAGATTAATTGTATTATGAAATGGAATCATTAAGTGATGTACTCTCCCTTTCTTGATACTTATATAAATGAGTAATGGTTGAATGTATACATGTTGAACTTTGTTTTTATGAGTTGAGTATACTATCAACTTCTTCTTGTTGGATGAAATTGATTTCACAGTTGTGTCATGATGTGCTCAAATAGCTATTTTGTAAGAGTTCCTTAAATAAAATATTTTATTGGGTTCCACTCAATTGGAGACTTTTTCTAGAATTTTTCATTTAAATAAGACACATGTTGATCGTATGAGTCTTTCATATATTCACTTATGTGGAAATTTTTGATGCTTATGTACTTCCTCTTCTAGTTCACTTTGAAACATGTTGTAAGAATACATAACTTATACTTGTTTATATTTAAAACATATTACTTTTATATGTTTGATTTTACTCAAAAAAAGGTTGTATGAAGGTGGATCAATTCTGTAGACATCCAATTCCTAACACAATTTGTATCAAACTTACTCGAATTGGACTCAAATGCACATTTTAGGTCAAAATCCATAAATCATGCTAAATGGTTTTAACATATCATTTAAAATTACCAATTTAAGTCAAAGTATCCCTAAATGGGGTAATGCAATTTATGGGTCAGCTAACTTTGATCAATTTATTTTGAGTCAAAATAATGATTTCACCTTTTGTGCTTTGGATCACTCTTTTCTCATAAATTCATTGGTACACACCACATACCTTTGTTATTTTGTGCTGGAAACATCATAAATGGAAATACAGTTTTGGTGCATCTAATGTCATCTTCTAATTCTTCTTGAGTCAAATTACAACTCAGTAATATGAATTTCTGACCATTTTGATTAATTGAGGGCCAATTTTCAAATAATTACACAAATGTTGATTATCCTTGTTTAAGGATAATTAATCCAAATCAAGAGATTAAGTGGATTTTTCATGAGAGTTGTTGAATATTTCTTTTTGAAAATTGATTCCTATTAACTACATCATCAGGTGACATCATTTCTTGGGAAGACATCCCTAGGCCATAAATGCCACAAATATCTAGATTATGGGTAGCTAATGTCTGGTTAATGCCTCCCATGCCTATTCAATGCCCCTTATTCCAAGGTCATGATGAATATAATTATGATTTTAATTCTAAATATTAGGATTATCCATAGCCACACATCTCAATCTTGAGATGTTTCCACAATCCTTTGTATTTGATCATTGATTTTGTTTGCAAGCTTCATTGATAGGATAGTTTAGTGATTTGAAATCATGAGGCTAGGTTTTATGGAGTTTTCTTGAGACATTGGAGGATTTTTCCACCTTTGTTGACAAAGACAATGATGGTTGATCAAGGGAGAACATGATTTTGAGCCACATAGGTATGGTGAATCCATTTGGGAAGGTAATATGATGTTGTTTTCTTTCATTTTATTTCTTTCTATCCTTTGTAATTCCCATAGGAATAGATAGGCTTAGTTAGTTAGTTCTTTAAGCATTTTTCATTATTTATCGATTAATATTTGACTAACATGTTTTGTAATCCTCTCTACATTTTGGCATGCCTAATGGGACTAGATTTATTTTGCACATGAATAAGATCATTTTATAGATTTAAAATCTTCATTTGGATCATTAAAACTCTTATAAATTGATTTTCTAACTTTGTTTTGCCATTTTTTTGTTTGCCATGATTTTACATAGTAACTGACATCAGTTATTAAAACTAACATCACTTGGATAGTTGTCATCGGTCATCTTGATATAATCAATGTTAGTTAGATAACCGTCATTGGTTAGCAAATGTAACTGTCTTCAGTTATATAACCAACATCGATCATTGTGTTTTTCTTAAAATATATACCCAAGAGTTATTTTTTATAAGTTCATTGTTTCAAACCTAAATGAGCTTCAAGGCTAAAGGATATGCTAACATTTTTGTTGCAAGACGAAGCTCAACATTTACTAAAAACATGTTTAGATCACCTTTTGCATGATTAAAAATCAATTAGGAACTTTGTTTTGGTATTTAATGAAAAATTTAGATGTTTATGGTGAATGTTTTCAAATTTTGAAACTAAGATCAAGGGGTCAAATGAACACCACCTCATTTTTCATTTGGACTTAAAAATGAACTCACTTTTTCAAGCTTTTTGTATTCACTTAGTTGTTTAAATTAAATTTTTGTTTATAAAAAAGAGGGATGTTGCATGTATGCTCTTCCATTTGTCCCCTTTAGGGAACCCTTAGAATCAAAAATACCATTCCTATTGTAAGTAGCCTAGTCCAAGGCTTATAAAGAAAGTCATCTAAATCTCTCACTAAAAACTCCTCAAAGTTTGGGTGACCTTGAAAATGACCTTAAAGTCTTTCTCCTTTTATGCTTTCTTTATTTTTATGAAAACATAGCTTGTGAGGGGGATGTCATTACCTCCCAAAAGTTATTTAGGGAATCTTTGACATGAGGTTTCATTTCCCAACATCAAATTCATTTGGCTCCTAACTGGAGCTACACATGGGAAGTATTTGCATTTGGACATCACACTACACTGAGTGAACAACAGGATGTAGTGGTTGTAAAAAGGACTAGACCTTTTCTAAACTAGCCAATACCACGGTCACCCAATTTTCATGCTTTTCATTTGCATTGTTTGACATGAAAGTCATAATGCAATTGATTCCCCTAGAATGATAAAAAACTTGCTAGTTTAGTAGACCCCACTTTTCCATACCTTGTCAGTTTAGACTTAAGACATTTGTTTTTCGTCATTAGCTTACTTGGTCTTTATTTGTGTCTAAAACTAATTTTTAACTCATTAAACTTAACCAAAACACATTTTCCTCAATTTTCTTGAGCAAGGGAGGTGGTACACTATCCAATTGGAAAAGTCATCTTTTCTTTGTACAAATTGTTGTCAACAAATTTGTGTCATATCATCCACTTTGGTGTATTCATGCTAACTAATTGAGTCTAGATCTTTCACCCAATTTATTTAAATCCTTTATTTATAATCTACATTCAAAATTGAACCTTTTTAAGTTTTAAGGTTTGGTGTGTCAATGTGGGTTCACCATTTGCACACTAAGATTGTTCTAACTTGGGTTCAATTTTATATTTGGATTGAAGTTAATTTATTAATACTTAAAATCACATTATCATCTTGGTGGACTGAAGTAATCTTGCATATCACTCATGCTTTGAGTCCTAGAACATATTTTATCCTACTTGAATCATGTGGTGATGTTGTGATGCCTATTTGGTCATAGCTTTATACTTAGTGATTCACGTATGTTTTGACATCTTGAGTTTCTTAGTCTATTTTATCTTCTTCATAATCTAGAGAGATTTACTCTAAAATTCTAGGGTCAACTTGTCAAAGTTGAAACTAGATTTTATAGTATGGATGTATCACAAAGATCTAGGTTTTGGTTTACTAGTTTTCACCTTGGGTCTTTGAGTTACCTTAACCTCTTCCAATATATATGATTTCAACCTTACCAAAGGTTGAGTAAACTCATGAACCAAATATTTTAAATTGTGTGTTGTTTCAAACCACCCTAGCTTATAGTCTCATTGGTACCTTGCTTATTTTTTAAAAAGAGAGCCAAAGCATACTTTGTTTGGTTACCAAGCATTGGTCTAAAGTTAGTGAAACACATAGAACAACTCTTTTAGACATGAATCAAGGGTTCACTCATAGTGGGGACTCTTATGGCCTTAGTTATGAAGATGAGAAATTATATGATGGTCAAGATAACCCCATTGTTTTTGATGATATCCCCGTAATAGTAGGATCTAAAGATGATTACAATGAATATCAACCCCAATAAGATCAAGATGAAGCCCTTCTTAGATTGATAGAATTAGGTGCTAGACTACCTTCTAAATTTCCTATAGAACAATTGAATACCTTAGTTAGATAAGGATAACAATGATGGAAAGAGCAATATTTTGCATGAATAGACATAACTTCTTCCTCTAGCAAAGGAAAATAAATACAAGTAGAGTCAAAACCCATAAATCTAGATCTTTTAGCTAAGATCAAGATAATAAGTCAATGATATGTAGATCAACTTATCATAGACTCAAATTACTCCTTAGTTGCCACTTCAATTCACAATGATGCTTCAAAAGAACAAGGAAATGTGGTTGAAAGTATGCAAAAAAATATTAGATGAGGACATTACCATAGTGGATCAAGGTAATCTAAATGAACAATTAAAGTCACAAGAGACCTTACAAAGTGTTCTATTTGACATGAAACACACATTATTCAATCATCAAGAACCTCTTGTTACTCTACAAAATCAAAAACCCAAACATTCATTTTGAATTGAGGAAATCCCTTGAGATAATTTTGCTAGTTGTTTTCAACCAACACAAAAATTGGTAAATAAACATAGAAATTTCCAAAATCAACAAAGTACAAAAAATAGCCAAATTTAGGGAATGTTTTACAATCCAAGAATCAACAGCCTATATTCTCAACTCAAGGAGCAAATCAGAGTCATGTCATGGATCAAAAGTTATACACTCCCTATAGATCCACAAAAAAACTAGGGGCACATTCCACCCCAACAACAACAAAACTAGGGGCATATTCCACCCCAACAACAATAAAACCAAGGGCATATTCTACCCCAACAACATCTTATTCAATCCATAAATACACCTAACATGCAAGAATAGAATTCTATAAAGGAAATTATTCAAATATTGGAGATGAATAATAGAGTTAAAAAGTACAAATTCGATGAGATATGCCCATATCCATTTGATTTATGTATTCTCCAAAACCCCTTTCCACCTCATTTTGAGGCTCCCAAATTTGACAAGTACAAAGTTAAAGGAGATCCATGTGAACACATATAGGCATTCTTCATCTTATGTCAAGTGGTTGCTTATAATAGTGAGTACTTACCATGACTATTTCCACAAAGTTTAGTGGGACAAGCTCTTGATTGGCTACTTAAACTACCCAAGGGATCAATTATAGATTGGAATGAATTATCAAAAAATTCCATTAACCATTTATCATATAACATAGAACATGAATTAACCATTTTTGACTTAGGCAAAGCCAAGTAGCATGATGGTTAAAGTTTCATTGCATATCTGCAAAGGTGGAGAGCATTGGCAGGTTGCTTTCAACATAATTTACCAAACAAATAGTTGGTTGATATCTTTGCATAGAATTTGCATCCTAAATTTATGCATAATATATGGTTAGCTTATGCTAACTCATTTGAAGAAATTATTGACAAAGGAGTGCAGATTGAGAAGGCTCTTATTACTAAGGGCCTTGTTAAGATTTTTTCACAAGGTCAAGCATCTAATCAGATTAAATCACTAGTTGAAATAGTTATGTAGGATAATCCTAAAAGATTTAGAAAAAATAAGAACATGGTTGGAAATGGGGTGATTAAAATAAGACATGTACAAATGGTACAGGGTATGCCTCCTCCAAATATATGATTAACTCCCCCAAATCCAATACCTACTTTATGGAGACAACCTCCATGAAGGACATTTCATAATAATTTTAGAGTCTTTAGCAAGTTAGGAGAATCCGTTGAAATAGTGTTACAAAAGCTCATTGCAGCTAATTTAATCATATGGCTAGTATCAAGGCTATTTCCTCAAGATCAACCAAAACTATATTGGTACAAAGAGAACAAATGGTGTAACTTTCATTTGTTGCTAGTCATGGTGCATATCATTGTAGTCAATTATGACATATTATTGAGGAATTTATTGAAAATGGTGAACTATAAATTAAGTTGGCCCCTAATCAAGACACAAATTAGGATATGAGAATCTATAAAGACCCCTTTCCTCAACATGATCCACCACCACCAAGAAACAATAAAAATGGTTGCAATAAAGGATAGAGGTAGAATCAGAACCAATAAAAAGCTTAGAATCATAATAAGCATAATCAAGATCATAATACCCATATTAATAATGTGGCTTATAACAATGTACATTATGACTATAATGATACTATGGGACACATTTCTATAACCCATATTTCTATTGTTACCATAAAACCATATGACCAATCTCATGTTCCTCATAACATGGGACCCATCATTATAGGGTCAGCACCCTCTCCCCCTAGTAATACGATGTCAGGTTCACATCATCATGTTGTTACTCCATTTACATGGGTTAATAATCCTAAACAATAGCACCTTTTTCTCATTATAAAGGCTCCTCATTGACCCAAAATTGTAGCAATATAGTTAGTCACTCATGAGTCACCATCCAAGGCCCTTTGCCTTTTTATTCTAATTATAATAACTCCTTGCCACCTATAGGTTGTGCAGTCATAACTAGATGCTTGTGAGTTACCATCCAGGCCCATTTTCCCACTTCTTGCATAAAACCTAATGAGAACATTGTGCTAATGGTTCCAAAGCTAAATATTATCCCAAAAAAGACTAAAATAGTTCAATCCATAATTCATAGGCCTTATAGTCTGACATATCAATTAGATAAAACCCCTGTACAAATCTCCATATTAGAACTCTTGCAAATATCTGATGTCCATAGAACCATCTTCAATAAACTTTTGTAAGAGTCTATTATGCCTAATGATATAAACCTTGATCAGTTCTAGAACCTAGTTGGACACTTGTCTTCATTTTGCCAATTCACATTTGATCAAAAAGACATGTCCACCCTCAGCCCAAACCACATTAACCCACTATACATTGAGATAATCATTGTGGATAAAAATATCACACAAATTTTTATAGATAATGGTTCAGGGCTGAACATCAAATCTCTTAAATTGGTATGATGATTGGGCTACATGGATAAAGACATTCAGCCAGAAACTATTATAATTAAGGCTTATGATAACATTGAGGAGTCATCTAGTACAATTTGGTTGCCAGTCATGGTTGGGTCTATTTCTCATCACATGTTATTCCATATTATAGATATTGAGCTTCCTTATAACATACTTCTTGGTTATCCTTAGATCCATGAAGTACAGGTAGTTCCATCTACTCTTCACCAATACCTTAAGTTCCCCCATGATAGGATCAAGGTTACTATTCCCACTGATCAGCAGCCATATCAATACTACAAACATGTTAAAGTAGATTTTCATAATTATAACTATAACCCAAGTTCTAAATTCATTATAAGGAAGAATAAAGCCATCATTTCTCATCCATATCCATCTAATTATATAGACCCTAGTGATCTAGCCTCCACTTTAGTTGATCCATTTTCTATAGCTCTGGCTAAGAAAGTTATTAATAAAGACGTAGGCATTTCCATGTACAATATAAAGGAAATCCTCCATATTAAAAAATTACCAAAATCCCCTAAAACATTTGGTAAGCCTAAAACTCCCAAGATTCCTAACAAACCCTATCAAATTTGGTAACCAAAGAAGAAACAAAAAAAACCTCTTATAGTTTTTTTACCTACAATTGCACCAAAGAAAGATCAAGAGACTTTTACTGAGGGAGATTGGTTATATTATAAAGGCCTTGTTGATTATTTTTAGAATCTAATGTATCCTATCCCTAACAAGATAATGGATCATCTTGACTATATAGGAATAGGCCTTGGCCCATAAGCACAAGGAATTTTAGAACCCTTAGTTGTGACACAACATCCCATCATAGCCTTTTTTATGAGCTTGCTGACTCAGATTTATTTGATTCAAATGCCATATTGACCATAATTCCTATTAGAGCTTCCCATCTTGAAGTAAAAAACTATCCTAGTGGTTCTTACCTTCCTGAAATAGGATATTATATCTCTACCATTGGTGCTTGGCATCCTAAAACATACCTTCACTATAACCTATGCATTTGCCATCCTAAACACATAGATTGGGATCAAAAAAAATCATTCATATGCCTCAATGAGTTCCAAAATGAATAATTAATTGTAGAATTCATGGGCCTATGAGGTACATTCCCCATTGGTGATCATAAGTAGGGTTTTAATTTTTCATTGGATTCTTCTGCCTACTTTGGAGAGTAGGAAAACTTTCTTAGTCATAATAAAGAACAAACATCGATATCTTCTAGTGAAAACCTCTTTGAGGCACATGTCAATTAGGGAAAAAGTAAATAAGAAGATAAGCCTTTGAGTACAAACTTGTTTCAAGAGATCCTAGGCAAGAAAGTTTGCTCATCCCCTCAGGATGTATAAATCCTATCAAGCCCAAGTTCCATAGCTAGTACAAGCATCTCTTCAAAACAACATCAAATATTTGAGCATCTTGATCTTCAGTTTCCAAAGGTTTTTACTAATTGGTCTTTACCTGATAAGGTAGATTTTGATTCTTCATATTATCTAGATCTTTGGGAGGAACAACAATAAGATATAACAAAGGAAAATGATCATGACCATACATTGCCTAAAATTATAGAATATGGATCCACACTCCTTATGGAAAGCATAATAGAAGTAAATTTGGGAACCCATGAGGATCCCAAAATTGTTTATCTTGGAGCTTCCCTTACTAAAATAGAGCATGAACATATTATATCCATTATTAAGGATTATATACACATCTTTGCATAGGTATACTTTGACATGTCAGGCTTGGACCTAGATTTAGTTGTGAAACATCTTGTTTTTCACCTTGGTGCTAAACCAATCAATAAAAATTTAAGAAAGATGCATACATGCATCACCCTTTTGGTTAAGGCTGAGTTAGAAAAGTTGTTAGGAGCCAATTTTATAATACCATTAGACTACTTTGAATTGGTTTCTAACATATTACCAATGAGTAAAAAGACCCCAGACATATGTATTTGTACTGATTTTCATGATATCAACAAAGCATGCTCCAAAGATGATTTTCCTTTCCCCAACATCAACATGATCATTGAATCAACTACTAGGTATGAGATGTTATCCTTAATAGATGGATTTTTTAGTTATAATCAGATCAAAATAGCCCCTAAAGATCAACATAAGACCACAATCACCACTCCATGGTGGACATTCTATTACCAAGTCATACCATTTGTTTTGAAGAATGTTGGAGCCACATATCAGTGTGTAATGACTATCATTTTCCATGACATGATGTATGACATTATTGAGGACTATGTTGATATATAGTAGAAAAATCAAGAATAAGAGTTGGACATCTTGACATTATATGAAGAATATATGAGAGGCTTCATGCATATAAAGTCTACTTGAATCCTAAGAAATGTATCTTTAGAGTCACATCAAGAAAATTAATAGGGTTCATTGTATCAAAATGAGGGATCAAAGTCAACCCTGCAAAGGTCAATGCTATTATGGAAATGCCTCCACCAAATAATCTTAAATAGTTATGAGGTCTACAAGGAAAGATCCAGTCTATATGCATGTTCATTTCTCAATTGGCAGATAAGTGCCACCGATTTACCCATCTCTTAAAGAAAGGGGTAAAATTTAAGTGGGATGAAGATTTTTAGATATAATTTACAAATATTAAACCATACTTGGCCAATCCACCAGTGTTATGACCTCCAACATAAGGAAAGCCACTACTTCTTTATATATCAGTCATAGAACATGCACTGGGGGCACATTTGGCTTAGCATGATGATCATGGTAAGGAAAATGTTGTTTAGAATGTAAGCCACACATTGGTAGCCTATGAACATAATTATATGCCTATTGAGAAGGCATGTTTATCTATGGTATTTTCCACTTAAAAAATATGACATTATATGCTAAATAATAAAACTATTATTATCACCAAGGTAGATCCTCTCAAGTTCCTCTTATCTAAAGTATCTCTTTAAGGATGTATGGCTAAATGGATTATACTCCTCAGTGAGTTTGATATTGAGTACCAAAATCAAAAGGCAATCAAAGGACAAGTTCTTTCTGACCAACTTGTAGAAGCTCCTATTACGAATACTCAACCTCTCAACTTTGAAGTTCTAGATGATTCTATCATGATGATAAAACAAGCATCACAAGAACCTAAATAGTGGATGCTTTATTTTGATGGATCCTTCACATCTCAAGGGTCTAAAGCTAACATATTATTGATCATGTCATAGGGGGATTTCATTCCCAAAGCATTCCATATATAATTTTAGTGTATAAACAATATGGTTGAATATGAGGCATTAGTTGCAGGGCTCCATCTTGCTATATAGTAGGATATTCAAAGCTTAAAGGGATATGGAGATTTGAAGCTAATCATAAATTAGACAACTAACCAATATCAAACAAGGGATGATAAACCTATTCCTTACAAGCAAATTATCAATAACCTCAATACACTTTTTAAATGTCTACAATTTGAGCAATTTCTATGAGTCAACAATAGATCTATCAATGCCATGGCAACAATTGGTTCTATTATTCAAATTCATGATATTGTTAAAGAGTATCATTTGTTGATTGAAAATCTTCTTTAGTCAACACATATTCTATCAAATTTAGAGAGGATATGCACCATTTCTGATCCTAATCCCTCACCTGAGCTACCATGGTACAAAGATTTTTATAACTATTTTCATAGTCATGTATTTTCCACCAACCTTTCCAATAACAAAAAAAAACTATTCCTTCATCACTTAACATGTTATATCCTCCTTGGAAACATGCTTTATCACAAAGGCTATGATGTAATGCTTCTTCATTATTTATCTTTGGGAGAATCCAAGATGACACTAAAGGAGGTTCATGAAGGAATGTGTGGGGCCCATACCAATTGTGTAGTCCTAACAAAGAAACTTCTCAAAATAGGCTATTATTGGCCCAAAATGGAGATAGAAGCTTGTAAATATATAAATAAGTATGTTCCTTATCAAAATCATGGTAACTTGATACATGTACCTTCCTTACCATTGTAGTCAATTAAAACACCATGTCCTTTCTCAACATGGGGTCTTGATCTCATTAGGAAAATTAACCTGACATCTTTAGATGGACATAAGAACATTTTGATTTCAATTCAACAGTTTACCAAGTGGATTGAGTCCATTCCTCTTACTTATGTTATCAAGAAACAAATAGCCAAATTCATTAATTATTATATCATTTATTGATATGGCATCCCATCCCATATTATATTCGATAATGGTAGATCCTTTGTGAATCAAGACGTAAAATCTCTTCATGAAAAATTCAAGATCAACACAAAAAATCCACTCCATATAGTCTACAAGGCAATGAATAAGTTGAGGTGTCAAATAAAACCATTCTATCCATCTTAAAGAAGATTATCAATGATGCTGACCATAATTGACACTTGTAACTCTTTCCTACCCTTTGGGCTTATATAACCAATAATTGCACCCCAATTGGAGCTACTCCATACTCCCTTATTTTTGGCATGAAAGCTATCATCCTGATCAATATTGAGATCTCATCATTAAGAATATCACTAGAACACATTGAAGATAATGAAGACTATAGAGCCTCATGACTGTACGAACTAGAGCTTCTTGATGGTAAGCATTTGACTACCCTAGAAAACTTGTAGGCCTATCAGAATAGATTTCAGAGAAGCTATAACAAATTCATTCTCCCTCAATAATTTGAGATTGGTGACTTAGTTTTGAAAGAGAACCAAAATAATATGAATGCTAAACCCAAAAAGAAAGGCAAGTTTTAGCCTAATTAGTTAGGACCATATATTATCACAACAAACTATGGATCAGGAGCATATCAATTGGCTAAACCTAATGGTGAAGAAATTTTAGAGCCCATGAACATCATACACCTTAAGAGGTTCTATGCATGAACAATTTTGAACCATTGTCTATAAGACCCCTAGCTTGGGGGGAACTTGCGCTATCAAAAATTTATACCAACCTTTTATCTTACCTTGAATGTATTTTATACTACCCTGGTCCACTTTTCATGATTCCTTACAATAAAGGCTTTTAATCCTTGGCACTCTGAACATATTCTCCATCGCATTCTGGATTGATCTCTTCAAGAAGCATATTCTTTATTATGTCTAAGGCATGTTATAAGCTTGAACACTTTTATCCCTTGACCAATTATGAACTTGATTGTGTCTCATGAACATTATGAACATCCTCAATAGTAGTTCTAAAAAGCATTTTAGCTAGGATAGTATTGTGCAGTTTCAGACAAGTGAACAAAAACATCTTCTCAGTTCTAGACCATAGCTACACTGTTATAGATAGGTAAATGCTAATACTTCTTTTTTACTTTAGGTTGCATATTATTCTATATCACATTTACTACTCTTTCTTATTTTATCAAGATCCTTTCTCTCACTGATTTGCAAGCATGTGTTGTTTTAGCTAGCTTAGTTTTCTTATTGGAACCTCTACTCTCATGATGTGCATCTCCTTGACTATATGGTCCCACCTTGTGCATATTTTATCCCAAAAATACCAAAGATATTAGAAATACTTTGAAAATACCAAAAACATCAGAGCATGATCCATATAAGAATAAAAACATTCTATAATGCTTCTATACATTTGTACAATCCCATTCCACCATGCTACACTCTTTCCATTTTGTAAGCACAGAAACACCAATTCATTTCATCTTATTCTATACACTTGTCATTTTTTTAGGTCATTCTTTCTCATCTAATCAGCTTCATGTTTGCCAGACCATTCTCATGTGTTTGTCATATCTTCCATTTCTTCTACAAGTTATGTTGGTTTAATCATCATTTTTATTCTATCCCATTTCTTGAAAGAACTACATTTAGCCTCAAGTTCATATTGGAACATGCATTCATGGAACTATGTAGGCAGTGTCCACTTGTCTTATACATCTGGAGTCAGCTCGGCCAACCCCTTCCATTTCTTCTCTTCCCCCATTTCTTCTATCATTGTTTCTCTTTAATTAGGAAACAATTGTCGTGTCATTACTCTTTGTTATGATGTGGTATAAAGTAATGCCTCTACTGCACATACATGAACATTTATCTTTAAACCACACTAACTTGGTTTTTATTTGTGTGTGTTTATTTGAGTTCTCTTGGTGTTTTGTTGTGTTTTCTTAGTGCTTTGATTATGCTTTCTCACCCCTCCTTTTATTTATTCTCCTTCTCTCTTTTTATTACTTCTTGTCTCATCTTGGTCTTATGTTTCCTTCATTGTTTTTTTCTTATATCTTTTGTGTTTCAAAAAATCTTGATGATTCACATCAATCTTGATTGTTTATATCTTGATCCTATGTTATTATGTTGCTCTTGAACCATTTTATTTATTTGATTGTTGTTGGTGTCTTGTTTTCTATATGATTTTGATTTTTTTCTTTTTTTTTTCAGAACATCTTGATGATTCACATGGATCTTGATTATTTATACCGTGATCCTATGTTATTGTGTTATTCTTGGACCATTTTGTTTATTTGATTTTTGTTGGTGTCTTTTTTTTTGTTTGATTTTGATTTTTCTCTTTTGTGTTGAAGAATGTCTTGATGATCCACATGGATCTTAATTATTCATATCTTGGTCTCATGTCATTAATAAATTCTTGACTTTTGGTTTTAAAAACATTTTATTCATACTTAAGATCATATCTTGATTTCAAGCTAGGTTCATTTATGTTTATCTTTTTCTTTGTCTTTGCTTTTTTTTAATTGTAAATCACTATAACTCTAGTTTTGGTCATTGTTTTATCATTATCCTTAGTTACAAATATTCACATTTGAACTAGCTCAGTGAAATTAGAATCTTATGTCATTCTAAGTTATTCATACTTATGATGCCTAATTTTTTTATATACTAAGAACTTTGTGCTCAGGTATCAAAGTCTTAACGTCAACATCACCTCCAATGAATGCTTCTTAAGATAACTTTACAAAACTTAGGCTCATGATATGGAATTAGGATTCTAGGTAACATGCATTTCAAGCTTCTTTGTCTATGCTTAGATGTGTATCTCTTTGTATACATTATAAGTCTAATCAATTCTTGGTCATTTTTCATCATTCCTCATTCCATTCTCTCCCAAACTTGGGTGACCTACATTGTCCTGAAGTTCATGTTGGAACATGAGTCAATGGAAATATGTAGGCAACACTCAATTTCTATTGAGGTCAACTTAGCTATCTCCATTCTTCTTTTCATCTATCTCATCACTTTGTGTATTCTCATATGCTTGGTTTTATATGGATTTCTAATCCATTACACCATCGCATGTACATTTGTTCACACTCACATTAACCTATCTTTTTGGTTATATCTTTGAGTTATTTTTGCTTGCCAATTGCCCATGCTAGGGCCCAACATCTGAACTATGTCTAAATCCAATTATCTCTATAGGGGTAAATCATTCTTTATTCTTTATCAATGATTAAAAAAATTCCTACTGGAGTAAAACTATTTTATCCTGATCACATTTGCTCTACTGGAGTTCTTCTTACTATCTTCTCTTTAGAGACCCCATTCTAGTGGTGCTTCCCTTCCTAAAGCAAAATTCTCTCTCTTTTCCTCTAATTCCAATCTCTCCACACTAATGCATATGATGTCAATATTTTAGTGTGCAACTTGTCTCAGGATTGATCAATGTCATAAGCATGTAGCTTGTACTCTCAAATTAGGTACATTTATAGTGTGTCCCTTACATTTATGGATTGTATCTTTCCCATTCCCCCCATCTTTGGGGCTTATTATACCTCTCATTATATTTCATTCATTAATGGTAATCACATGTGCAATCATTAACTCATCTAGATGTGATCTATTCCATGGATTAACCTCTCATTTTCTCTCTCTTTTCAAGAGTCCATCCTTCTCTTTCATCCTAGTATGTCCTCTTAAGGGGGCATCATGGGTCTGTTCCAATTTCTTCTTGACAACTCTTTTCTTTAAAAAGATGTTGTTTCACTTGAATGTCTTGCTACTCTTTCTCAAATAGGGGGAAAATGTAGACATCCAATTTCTAACACCATTTGTGTCAAAATTGTCAATCTTACTCAAATTGCACTCAAATACACATTTTAGGTCAAAATCCATAAAACATGCTAAATGGTTCAAACTTGTCATTTACAAGTGATAATTTAGGTCAAAGTATCCCTAAATGGGTCAATGTAATTTATGGGTTAGCTAATTTTGATCAATTCATTTTGAGTCAAAATGATGATTTTGCCTTTTATGCTCTAGATCACTCTTTTGTCATAAATTCATTGGTATATGCCACATACCTTTGTTATTTTGTATTGGAAACATCTTAAATGGAAATATGGTTCCAGTGCATCTAACGTTACCTTATAATTTTTCCTAAGTCAAATTACAAATTAGTAATATGACTTTATGACAATTTTGATTAATTCAGGGCCAATTTTCAAATAATTACACAAATGTTGATTAACCTTGTTTAAGTCTAATTAATCCAAATCAAGAGCTTAAGTGGATTTTTTATGAGAGTTTTTGAATATTTATTTTTGAAAATTGATTCCTATTAACTACATCATCAGGTGACATCATTTTTTGGGAAGACATCCCTAGGCCATAAATGCCACAAATATCAAGATTATGAGTCACCTTATATCTGGTTAATGCCTCCCATGCCTCTTCAATGCCCCTTCTTCCAAGGTCATGATGAAGATAATTATGAGTTTAATTCCAAATACTAGGATTATCCATGGCCACACATCTCAATCTTGAGATGGATGGTCATGGTTGATCCTAATCAATCTCAAAAATCTATAAATAGAGAGGCCATGGACATGAATTATAAGCTTGAATATTATAAAGTTATAATGTCAAATTGTTTCCACAATCATTTGCATTTGATCATTGATTTTTTTTGTAAGCTTCTTTGATAGGCTAGTTTAGTGATTTGGAATCATGAGCCTAGGTTTTATGGAGTGTTCTTGAGACATTGGAGGAGTTTACCGCCTTTGTTGACAAATACAAGGACACTTGATCAAGGCAGAACATGCTTTTGAGCCACATAGGTATGGTGAATCCATTTAGGAAGGTACTATGATGTTTCTTTCTTTCATTTTGTTTTTTGTTATCTTTTATAATTCTCATAGGAATAGATAGGCTTAGTCAATTATTTCTTTATGAATTTTTCATTATTTATGGACTAATGTTTGACTAACTTGCTTTGTAATCCTCTCTACAACTTCTCTAATGAACTCCTTGTTATAAGAATGGTTAATGAGATAATTGTTCATTTTTATTAATATAATTTTGAGTTAAAGTATGGTTTGAAAATAATAAAGCATATGTGGAATTTATATGAACTAAATATGTTTCCTTTAATTTAACCTTATAGTTGATTGAATAATCAAGGTGAAATGGAAATATACTCCTGGTTGCAATATACTTCCAATTAAATTAACTTATCTTTATTAATTATATCCCATTGGCTATTGTAAATATAATATTATTAACATAGATTTGAATATATGTTAGTGATGAATCTTATCTAATGAATAACAAAGTTGATCATAATTGTATCACTATTCATTTAAATAGATAGTGTCATTCATGCTTGTTAATTGAGTGTTGTGTGAACTTAAAAAGGATATGTTGGCAAGGGTGTAATGAAATTTAGGATATGAGTTAGTTAAAAACCTTGGTTGGTAGCACTTGAATAATTTTTCCTATGATACATTGGTTTCCATTATGTTATTAATTGTGTTCTCTTTTATGTGATGATAATTTTTATTGTATACTTTTGAAAATTTAGTATAATATTTACATGTGTGTTTAATTTTTTTATTTGTTGCTACTTATGATTTGTATTCATAATTCATACATGATTATTAGTTATCATAACATTATATCATGTAATAAATTTAAAGAATTTTTTATCCAAAATGATAACATAGGATGTTAGAGTTATCCTTTTTAGTTAGACTAACTTTAACTATTTAACCATCTTTGAGTGGAATTGAAACCCACTTAGGAGAGTGAGGTATTTATGGAAGGATAAGGACCTATAAATGGTCCTATATGGAATAATGAGTGTCACACATGGCCCTCAAAACCTATCCATGTATGTGTATATTGATGCACCCCAAACCCCATAAACACCCTTAAGGCAACTTGCTTCTCCATAGCAACCTTTGTGAATAATTACCCATAACCAACTACCTTAGATCACCTCCTTTAGTTTAAATTACATGTATGAAAGTATGTTGAATAAGTATCCCTTTCTTCAAAAAGTGAGGGATTGGGTCTGAGATACATCTAAAAATGTACTCTGATATACAATTTTAAAAAATAGTGTTTTTTCATCTAGTATTAGAGCAATTTACTAGTCTATGGAAATTTGGGAATGAACATTTTTAAATCTATAATCTATTAGAGTTATTAATTTTTAACATCTCAAGATGGTTAGAATGGGTTTGAGTGATGACAACATCCATAATAACCTATACAATGTTAATTCAGCTAGAGGTAGAGGTAGATGATGATGTAAGGGTTGTCGTGGATGCATCCCCATTTAGAACCAGGAACAATTGCCCATAAATAATACCGATAGTAAAATTGAGGTTCTTAATGTTGATGTAGTTGATGGGAATCCAACAAACAAGCATAAATAAATCCTCAATGTAATTTTAATAGCCTTAAACATTTTGTAAGGAAAGATTGATAGCCAAAAACAAAGGCTAAATAATCTTGAAGGAGTATCCCAAGAGGAAGTACCCAGATTGGAAATGGGATAAGTAGAAGAACATATAATCTAAGAAATAACATTAACCATGGTTGACCTAATTATAAAAGCGCTGAGGAAACTTCCAACACCTACCTTTTCTAGTGAGGAATCAGGTGATCCAATTGATGTATGGCTGGTATACTTGTAAAAATATTTTAACCTACATAACATGCCATCAAATGTAAAATCAAAGGTGGTAGCTTATAATTTCGTTGGACATGCATCATTGTGGTGGAATCACCTATATTCTATTAAATCATATCAACTAATGGACCTAACCTAGTCATTTTTTGAGACATAGTTTCAAAAAAGATATCTAGATGTCAATTATAAAGAGTATAAAATCACTAACTTCAACTACTAAAGTAGAAAAACATGTAGGTTTCTGAGTATAAAAACAAGTTTTTAAACCTATTACATCCTATGAATTACATGCATGATGAGGAAACCAATATCACTAAATTTAAATTTAGGCTCAAGAAGATATTATTTCTTGACATAAATACGATAACTTTGAGAGCCTTGGTAGTAGCTATTAATCAGCCTATAATGCTGAAGACAAAGAAACTTCTCACCAAAAGGAAAGGTAGGAATTCAAATCAAATAGGAAGCAATCTAAATCGAAAAGTCTTTCTCTCATGAATAAAATTTTTAGAAAATTGACCAAAATCATAGATTTTCTAGTAATAACAAGAATTTTAACAAGTTTTCTAATCAAAATAGAAACTTCAAGTCGTAGGTTTCATCTAAACCAAGTTTCCTTAAGAAATAACATCATCAAAATAACTAGTGTGGACCAGCCATGAGTGCTAATATTGTTTTGGTATTTTCATCTAAACCTATTATTTGTTGGGAATGTGGTGACAACCACTATAAAAAAGACTATCCCAAGTTGAAATTGGGCCAATCAACCAATCATAGGGTATACATTATTGTTGATAATCATAAAGCTAACTTGTAGACTACCCCAATCAAAACCAGAGGTACTATATATTGTAAATTTAGATTTTTGATGGTAATTAAATTTTACTATGTGGTAAATAACTATTTACTATTAGTTATTAGTTATCGTATGGTTAATATGGTAAAGTTATTATTGGGAAAAATAGTTTGTTATTTAAATATATTATTAATAGCAAACAATATATATCATATTTTTATTAGTTATTTGGTTAATATGTTGATATTTTTTAGGGATCAGATCATCCCTAATATAAGATATGTCTCCTATATATTTGTATTAAGTTTGATTAATAAAACATGCTGGTTGATTGACTGATTGAATTATGTGTAAGAGCCTTCGACTCTAGCTTAGTAAGGGATATTTTCAGTATATATTATCAAATAAGGCACCCTAATGGGACCTCTCTATAAATTTCATTCACCTATGATTTTACCCCAAAATGATTTTTGAATAGAGTTGTAGTGTAGACCACATGCAACTGCTCTTCATATATTTTTTCACCCTTTCTTTCATCTTATCAATAGTTTAGTAATGTAGACCACTTCTAAATCTATGGAATTAACCATTCATTTTCATTATTCTCCCTCTACATCCTTTCCATTCTTTTCTCAGTTTATCCACCCATTACTATTCACTATGTCAATCTATAAAATTAGAAAAAAATATGTCTAGAAAATAAAAAAGTATATATATATATATATATATATATATATGGTATATATTGATTTTTTTCATACATATTATATTTTTCTTAAGGTTTTTATTTGTTGTTTGAATTGGATGATAATCAGCATAGCATTGAAATCCAACTTAGATCCTAATCATTGATAGCTATCTTGGTGACTTGGTGGTGAGACCCAATATTATCTCACAATCATATCTTGGTGAATCCTCTCTAACTTTGTGGCATTTCTTCTCTCCATATGATAGTTTTTAAAAGAGTATTTTTTTACTACATCATCAACTAATCAGCATAGCATTGAAATCCAACTCAGATCCTAATCGTTGATAGCTATCTTGGTGACTTGGTGGTGAGACCCGATATTATCTCCCAATCATATCTTGGTGAATCCTCTCTAACTTTGTGGCATTTCTTCTCTCCATATGATAGTTTTTAAAAGAGTATTTTTTTACTACATCATCAACTATTTACATACTATGTTGAACTTTTGGGCTTGAAAAGTAGATCACCTCATTTTGACCCTACTCCATTGAAATATTTTCATCCTACAACATGCATAGAAAATTCATATCACTTACAATCTCCCTAGTGGAATTAACCTCAACAATGGTGAATTGTTTCTCCTTTGTTTGTGAGTAGCTCAGTGTTTTGTCTTTGGTCCATTTTGTATGGTGACTTGACATCTCTCATAGGGAAGAAGACAAATCCAAATGGAAACCCATGGTTTTGTTTTAACCCACTATTCTCTTCAAAACTACAACTTCAAGTGGTTTTTATTATTGTGTCTTTTACCTATTTTAGCTTAAGTATTTAGGGTCTTGTTATGGTTAGATAGTTCTAATTTTAGGCATTTCGATCTATGTCATAGTTATTAACTTCTATTTTGTTGTTTAAAGTTTTTTTTAATAATTTTTTATTATTTTAATAGTAATTTTAGGTATATTAAGTTGTGTTGTTAGTATTTATGATTATAACTATATTATTATATTTAGTTTAAGGTTTTATTTTATTTATAACTCACGTGCTGTTATTTTTGGTGAGTAGTTTTAATATTTTGATTGTGTAAGAAAAGTAATATTTTATTAATTTTCCATTTTTATTGTTTAGACATGATAAGTTTAGAGTTAGTATTTTTTAAGTTATGGTCAAAATTATTTTAGTATGTGTGTTTATATTTTAAATTTATAGTTGTGAGTCATCTTTTAATTTTGTCACATCTTTATTTTATGTCAAAAATAAAAGTGTCAAAGTTATTATAAGAGTCCATTTTATGTTTAGAGTCATGACATATCATCATCTTATTTTAGTATGTGTCATTGTCCTTGAGTCAAAAAATGTTAAATAAGCCTTGAGAGGCATTTTTTCAAATAAATCCTATGTTCAAAAGGAATTTTGTAATATTTTCCTCTCCTAAGTAAGTTTTACAAATTATGTATCAGATACATTTTTAGGTAAACCCAATATCTGCATGTCAATCTTGTGGGAGGGTAATATAGTATTTAGTGTTTGTGATTTCTCTTGCCATATGACTTCTAAGGGAAAGAATATTGGGAATTTAGAGTTCCCATGGTAATTAGTTTTTAATATGTGTTAAATAACTATGTACTATTAGTTTTTAGTTACCATATGGTCAATACAATAAAGTTATTACTGGGCAAAATATTTTGTTAGTTAGATATATTGTTAATAGAAAACAATATATCACTTATTGTTATTAGTTATTTGAATAATAAGTTAAGATATTTTATGGATCAAAGCATCTCTAATTATAGGATATATGTCTTATATATATTTGTATAAAGTTTGACTAATAAAACATGTTGGTTGATTGACTGATTGAATTATGTGTATGATCCTTTGGCTCTAGCCTAGTAAGGCTATTTTCAATAATATAAATGGGTTTCCCTTAACTATTCTAATTGATTTAGATGTAATTGACTATTTTATATCTTATTTTTCTACTAAACAATGTAAAATTGATCCTGTATTGATAAGATAAAGTTGGGAGGTTGAGCTCAGTACCAAAAAATAGGCACCTATTCTTAAATGCTTAGAACAATCTAAAATTAATCTTGGCATCTTTAAGACAAATTTAAATCTATTCATACACCTTTTGGATCTTATGATCTCATTCTTAGAATCTGTAAGAACACCAATCCATGCTTAATTACATTAGCAAAAGAGTGTAGTGCATTAATGACCTTGGGAAACTTGTATAAATGTAAGTCATTCAAAGGCCTAAAAGGTAAAAGACACTTTCAAAATTTTAGATAAAAAGGGTTTTTATAAATCCCTATAAGCTTTATGAAATATAACTATAAGAATTACCTAAAAAAAAGAATTAGTTCACATATATTTTCCTATCTTGAACGAGTTCATGGATGTCTTCCCTGAAAAGCTACCTAGATTACCACCTAAGTGTGAATTTGAATTTTAATTGATATAATGCCCAAATCTGCCCTTACATCTAAGTTTCCCTATTGTATGAATGTGCTTGAATTGTAAGAATTAAAGGGATAGAAGCAAGAACTTTTAAATAGCAAGAGTATCTAGTCAATTGTGTCTCCTTGGGGTGCTCTGGCGGTCTTTGTCAAGAAGACATATGGAACATTAAGACTTTGCATTGATAACTTCTACTTAATAAGGTAAAAATTAAAAATTGATATCCTTTTCCAAGGATAGATGATTTATTTGACCAAATGAAAGGTGTAATAGTCTTCTCAAAGATTGATTTAAGATCAAGATACCATTAACTAAAGATCAAAGAAATACGCATTCATAAAACAACCTTTCAAACTCAGTATGAACATTGCATTTTCACGATACTATTGTTTGGCTTAAATAATGCTCCTATAGCCTTTATTAATCTTATAAACAACATGTTTAGAGACTTTTTGGATAATGTTTTTAGTATTTCTTGATTATATTCTCATTTACTCCAAGAATGAAGTTGAACATGATCAACACCTTCATTTAGTCTTGAAAAGATTAAGATAGCATAAGTTGTATGGAAAACTCTTCAAATGTGCTTTTTATGAATATGAGATTCATTACATAGGCCACATTATTTCAAAGTCTTGCATTGGTATACATCTAGTAAAGATAAAATCCATTTAAGACTAGCCTACTCCTACAAATGTGTATGAAGTAGGCAACTTCATGGTCTTGGCTGGTTATTACCGATAGTTTGTATAAAATGTTTTTAGCATAGCCCATCTTATCATTTCTTTGTAGTGCAAAAGAAAAAAAATCATATGGATGCCTCAATGTGAGGAGGATTTTACAAAGCTAAAAGTGTTATTAACAACAACACATATTCTAATTATTTTAGACCCAAATGGTAATTTTGAAGTATGGGCTGATGATTCTAAAGAAGGATATAGAGGCATCTTGACTCAATATGGTGAATTTGTGGCTTATGAGTCATGTAAGCTCAAGTAGCATGAAAATAAATATCCCATGCATGATGTGAAACTTATTGCCATTGTCCATGCACCTAAACAATGGAAACATTTTCTATAGGGAAAACCATTTAAAGTGAAGTATGATCACCATAGCCTAGAATACTTTTTCTTTCAAGATGATTTAAAAGTGCACTAGCATATATGGATGGAATTTTTAAATAATTTTGACATGGGAATATCTTATGTCAAAGTCAAAGAGAATCATGTAGCTGATGCCCTCAGTAGACACATGTATCTTATTTCTTTGTCAGTTTAGCAAGGGAATTTTAGAAGTGTTATGTTAGAACAACTTATTTATGAATTCTACTATGATGGAAGAGTAGGTTTGGTTGATGATCATATAGTAAAGAAGTTTTCTAATTTTTCTATTGAAATAGATAGCCTTGTAAGGAATAAAAATAAAAATTATGTACTCAAGTTGGGTGACTTAAGAAATTATGTGTTAAAATAAGTGCATTTATCACCTTATTATACTCATCCAGGTGTCATGAAGATGATACATGAGTTGATAAGGCTTTATTTTTGGCCTGAAATGAAGAAAGATGTCACTATTTTTGTGGCAAAATGCTTTGAATGCTAATGGGTTAAGGTTGAGCATTGTCATCTTAGAGGGATGTTGTACTCTCATGATATTCCAAGAGGAAAGTGGGTGGTAATCTCACTTGAATTTATTGTGGGGCTGCCTAAATCATGCAGTAAGCATGATACTACACTTTTGGTAATTGATAACGCCACTTAAGTTGGCCACTTCATTGTTATAAATCTAATGAATAATTCTTCTATGTTTGCAAAATATTTCATGAAAGAAGTGGTTAGACTTCATGGCATATCTAAAGTGATTATTTTAGATCATGAAAAATTGTTTACATCAAGGTTTTGATGAAATTTGACTACAACCTTTGAAATGTGGTTAAATTTCAGTTCTACATATCATTCAGAAATGAATGATCAAAGTAAATGGCTTAATCAAGTGGTTAAGGACATGTTGTCAATGTATGTCATGGACCAAAAAATGAAATGGGAATATTATCTCCATTTGGCTGAGTTCACCTATAATAATTCCTATCATTATGCAATTAAGATGGCACTTTCTAAAGTTCTATATGGGAAAAAGTTCATAACTCCACTTGGTTGGGACAGCTTGAAAAATTGGGCTATTATAGGTCCTTATTTACTACTAGAATATGACAAATAGATGGAATTAATATACCAAAATATGCCAGTGGCATCTGATCAACAAAAGAGTTATGCTAATCAAAAGAGGACTTCACATGAATTCAACATGGGTGACAAATTTTTTCTACATGTTAGATCATAGAAAAGTTCAATAAAATTTGGTAAAACTTTTAAGCTAGATCCATGTTTTGTCAAGCCCTTTGACATTATGGAGAAGATTTGTCCCGTTGCTTATCGACTGACTCTTCTTCCTTCTCTATCAAGGATTCACAATGTATTTTATGTTTCTTTACTAAGAAAATGCACACCTTTATAGTACATTGATATTTAAAATATATATAGTTTTTCCTATCAAATATTATTTTCTTTACCTTTTTAAATTTTTGGTTCATTTTTGGATTAGTTTTCTCTTAAGCCTTTTCTATTATTATGAATATTTATTTTATATTTTAATTTATTTTACTTAGAAAGTAGTTGTTTTTGTTTTTATACTAGCTTTAGTTTACTTTTTTAAATCTAATTTATGTTAATGGCTTAATTTTTTATAACTATAAATTTTTGTAACTATGATATTTTTTAAATGTTATTCTTGACACCTCTTGGCTTTAAATATATAATGGAGTTTCATTATTCATGCACACATTTATTCATGATGATGAATCATAGGCAGTGATTTAAAAAATTGATAAAAAAACTTATTACATAGTTTTTCCCAAATGCCCATTTTCTAAAATATTAAAAATCTAGTAAACATGTAAATGCTAAGTATTTTTTATTTGAATTTTTTAATTTGATTTTAGATTATTTTTAAAAGGCACAAGCTATCCAATTATCTTTAAATGAGGGAAAAAATATGTGAGGATGCATGAGTGAATAATACTTCTAGAAGGAAATTTGTCATATGTGTGCATATTGGAATAAAAAAATGTATCCAGTACTTTTGATAAGATTGTACTTGCTATATTTGAATGAGAGATATTTTATTTTGTGTGTTCTTTTTACAAATTTTTTACCTTTATAGATATGGATTTAACCTTTCCTTCACAATTAAATGATATGCAGTCATTGTTTCTATCAATCATTGATCCTATTGAGTGTAACCATGATTTTATGAGCATAACATTATATGCACTTGGATTGTAAATAACATGAAAAGGAGGAATTTTTATTTTGAATAAAATGAAACTCTTAATTTAATTTAATTTATACCTTTTATAATTGTATTAATTTTATCTACTTGTGGATACACATTTCTAAAAGTGCTAAGAAATGACTTAAAACATTTTATTAACTTGATAATCTATAACCTTGATATCTATGAATTTATTTTGATTTATATAATAAATTATAGTGAAAGGTTCATTATATGAGGGGAGGACTATAATTTCCCCCTTTGTAACTAAATTTGAAACTTTAGTGTTTATAATAATTTCTTGTTTTTTATCTCTTTCGTTGGATATCTTGATTTAAGGATGCTTATTTGCTTTCCTTGTATATGAATTCTAATTTCTCTTTTGATAACATTTTTTTCACAATACATTGATTTTGTAATTATTCCTTTTCATTTTTTGCCTTTTTTAATTTTTAATTTTCATCTTTATCTTTTTCTAATATTGCTTGATCTAACTTTAAATTTTGAATATTTGCATGTTTAATTTGTTTCTTTTCAATATTTTATTTCTCTAAGTTTTGCATTTACAATTATATTTTCTATGAATTTTATTCTTAACCCATACTTGTTATTTTTTCACATGTGTTATATAACATGCATTCACAAGGTAAATGGGTTCCTTAATTGATGTATCTATAATAGGTTCACCACTACAAATTATCTTTAATATTTTTACTTTAAATATAAACAACAATCTAAATAATGTTCATACATTTATGATATGCATCAAAATAGAATTTTGATCTTTTAAGGGAATATAGAGGAGGTAATTTTAACATTTTTTTTAAAGCATTTATCTTAGAATTTCACTTGAGATTTTATTAGCCTTTTTTTCACTTTTTAAATCATTATTGGTATATTTATAATATGTTGGCCTCCAATATTGATGTGAATTCTTATAAGGCACAAAATTGTTAGGTGAAGATGCAAACACATGATTAACACTTGAGTATCTGATATAACTTTTATGTGTGTTAGTTTTTCCTCATGATGTAATATTTTAAATCAAATACATATTTTAATTTTGTAACTCTTTTATTGATCTTATCATAGTGATTATTTGATCCTTAAGGTCTTCACGAACATAACCCCTAGATATTTCATATTGAATAAGCACAAAAATAATGTATAAAGGAGATGCAGAAGGTGGATGGGTTTTAGTAAGGGAATGTTAGCTATCTTATTTTGAAACTATAAGAAGGTCACCTTACCCATTGAAGTAGTGATAGAATGGACCTAGTTAGAGGGAAAGTAATTATTTCCCTCCTTGGGGTTAGGAGGAGGAATATATTCATTTTATCCATTTTAAAATTTTCAAATATTAATATGATAACATGAAAATATATACATATGAATTTTTAAAAATAATCCAACATGATAACAAAATTATAATTAAATTTAAAAACCTACTAGGTTGAAAATCCTAGGACAAGCTAGGATTGTGCAATAAGACTCAAAGGTCAAGTTCACCAAATGTTTAACCCTTTTTTTAAAGAGTTAGTGAGATAATATCCTAATAAAATAAATGGATATGTTATTATAAAATTAATCCAATTAAATACTTTAGATTTAAAAAGTTTTGGTATAGAGTTGAATTATGAAAGAATGCTAAATATAAGAAATTACAATGACAATAGTAATTTGAATGTATAAGAATGAAAAAAAAACAATACTTAGTACATTTAATAGAACATGTGGATCTATTACATTCAATTATAGGAGACAATATGATTATCCTCTACATTAATTCATCATATTCTAGAAATCTGGTTTTTATTAGCTTGGACAATTTTATTAGGATCTAGACACTATCATTGATGTTAGTGTCCTAGTTTCAATGCTTATGTCTTGAACATAGTATTTAACATTTTATAGGATTAATACCTACACTTATTAGGTTTCATTATCACCTTGCATATTTTCAACTCAAATCATACAAAATGTTCTGGATATTAATAATTTCTCAAAATACTAAATCTATCAACTTGGGCATGTCACCTTGAAAAATATGGGTAAGTGGGATAAAGTGAAGTTTATATGATCTAAAATATGCTTCTATTAATGATAACTTACTACATACTCATATGTTGTAAAGATGGCCTCAAACTGTTGTAATTTTCCCCTTATGTGGGCTTATGTGTGAATAATTATACAATATGTTATATGCAAGTGCATGTAGTGATCTAACTTTTATATTGAAAGTTTATAATCATGGGATAACATTTTAAAAAAATAGACCTATAAGAAAACTACTCCTATAGCTAATTCAAAAATAAGAAATAATAGTGTAGTATAACTTAGTTTTGTAAATGATTAAATTTAAACTTGACTGGTGTTTTTATTGGTATGAGAAAGATGTGTGCTTGATTTATACATTATGATGTGAATGAAATTTTATTTTTAATTATACAATTCACTTTGAAATGAGCTCATTGAGGGTTAGTAATAATACCCTAGGCTGACCTGTATATGTTAGAAGATTTATAAAGTTTATCATTTTAATTGTTCAAGCAATAGATTTAAATCTAGAACACTAGTGTACTAATTTAAATGGTAGGATCCATGAGAATAAAATTTTTTTGAAGATCTTTAACTTATAAAGTAGGATATAAATCAAATTTATGTAAACAATGGGCTATAAGTGATCTGGGTTATGATAATATCATGGTTGAACCATGGGTTAAGAAGATAGGCATAGTGAGATGGTGAATGCAAGCCTTGTGGTAATGCAGAAGGTCATGAACTAAAGGATTGAACCATGATTTATATTTTCCAAAAGTACAATAATAGTTTATCAGGGATAATTAGATTCTAGTATCTACACATGTAAATTATATTAGCTCCCTATTATCATTCCTATTATTGGATTCTATTTATTCTTGCATTGATTTCATGCATACATCATTATTTTTTGGACATTAAAAACATTATGGTTAAACATCATCATGTAAGTAAGACATAATTAAACATCTAAACTATTGGATCTTTTTCATGTGATTGTCTCATATTCTAATAAATTTATTAAACTTAAAATTTGAGATTTTTTTTTTCAACTCCCTTTAGATATTATACATGTTTATTTTTAAATATGATAGTGAAATAACCATGTTTGACATATAAAGACTTGACCATTTAGTCTTAATAAGAGTAATTTTTTGTTTGTTCTAAATATTGGATGTTCTTAGCTTCAATTATTTGTATATAAAAAATTACATTTCTTATTTATTGAAAAAATGTTTATTTTTATATTATTAGAAAAAAAATATGATGAATTATTTAATTACCAAATTTACATAAAAAATATATATTGTCCCTTCCCATTTTATTGTATCAAAACAAACTTGCCTGTTATATCATTTGGAAAATAGTAAAAATGGAGTTTGCCTTTAAGGTTATAGTATACCTTGTGGGAATTGGTCAAGGTATGTTAGAATATAATTTTAAATAAAATTTTCCAATACATATTTGTATGATTATCACGTCCTCCACCCCCTACCCTCCACCTCCCCCCAACTGCTCCCCGCCAGCACCACACACACACACACACAAAGAAAATAACATGATTAGTAATTTTATTAAAATGTATGTTGTTTCAAACATATAATTCATATATTATTGGCTTATTTCCTTTCTTCTTATTTCTCTCTTGAATTCCTTTATATAATTATTATATCTACTAAATAATCCCAATACATTTTTTTATAGATTATTTTTGGTTTCCTATAGAATATTTCCTAATACATCAAATAAGCTAACAATTTTAATTATTAAAAGATAAAAAATATTAAAAAGAGATAAAAATATATTGAATTCATAAACTCCAAGTTAATTTTTTCCAATAATCCGCCTAATGAAACCAAAACATTCTTTCTAATGCTTAAAAACCTCTTTAGATAACAATTTTTTGAAAATATCTACAAATTGATCTTTAGATCAAAACTCTAATTATATTTCACCTTTATTGAGTATTTATATTTTTAATTGATATAATCTATTAATTTTATTTTTCCTTTCATAATTACATTTCTATTTGAAAATGTTATTGCAAAATTTCTATCAAAAAAAATATTTTTTCTCCTTATTTCTCTTGTTTCAAGTTTGACAACGTTATTTTCATCCATATTACTTGATAGGATGCCAAAATAGTTGCTACACATTTTTTTTCTACCATTGAAAGAACTAAAGTGTGTTATTTTTTGGAATATTGTGACACTAATCCTAATTTTAAATTAAAAAACACATCCTAAAGTGCTCTTTATGTCATCGGTACTATTTTCTCTACCACTATATGTGTAACCAAGTTTTTTTAATTCATTTGATTATATATATATATATATAATACCATAATATTTTAATCCACTTATGTATCCTATAATTTTTTTCCATGCTTTCCAAGGCAAGTCATTTTGAGTTTCCATGAACCTTGAAACTAGACTCACTACATACATTAGGTCAAGTCTTGTTATTATGAAATACATCATAATTCAAACTATTATTTTATATAATGTTTGTCAACATTATTTATCTTATCATAATTTCTCAATTTAAATATTGATACAACATGTGGATATGCTAGTTTGTATTTAAACATCGTAAGCCTCTTCAAAACATCACATGCATTCTTCAATTAATAAATGGAAATCCCATCATTAATTTTAATTACCTTAATGCTATGAAAATATTTCATCACGCCAAAATGTATCATCTCAGATTATTTATTCATTTTTATTTGAAAACCTCAATTGAAATATTTCATGTGAATACCAAATCATCAACATAAAGACATACAATTAAAATATCACCTTAATATAAAGCCTTGGTTATTTGTTGTTTTTTTGGAATAATCACTAAATAAGTATGAGTAAATGTGACTATACAAAGTTCTTTGTTCTTGTTTAATACCATAAATATATTCATTAAATATTAATACTTTGATTTTATGACCATGAATATCACAACCAGGTGGTTGCTACACATATATTTCTTCTTCTAATATTTCATTAAAAATGATCACTTGACATCCATTTGATAAATGTTTTGCTTATTTTGAGTTATAATTACTAAAACATGTCTGATTGTATCAAACCTTTATATAGGTCTAAAGGTTAATTGAAATCAATTAAAATATGTTGTTGATATATGTTTACAACCAATATTGCCTTGTGCCTTTCTTTATTTACATCAACATTAAAAAAAAATTGTACACCCATTTTATTTAAATAAAATCCTTTCTTGCTAGAGGATTTAGTGGATCCCAAGTTTGATTTATCTCTATTGAATCAAATTATTTATAAATCCATTTATATCAATTTTCATTCTCAAATCTTTCTTCAAAATATATTGGATGAGATACAATAAATAATGCAGAATTTAAAAATTCAACCTTTAATTTTTTATTTCATGAAGTTTCATATATTTATTTTAGACTTCTTATCTTATGTGAGGTGTTTCTAGAGTGATACCTTGGAGTTATTGAGACTTTTGGTGAATTCATCCTTAAAATACCACTTATGTGATACTTTGTGAGACTAGGTTAACTTTATTATTGAATAAGTTACTGTGATGTTAATTTGTGAAGTTCAAATCCTACTTAAAGGCACATTTACATTTTTTGGATCATTTTAATCTAAAGGTATTGTTGCTACAGTATTTGATCTTTTTTCATTGCTTCAATGGAATGCTTATTCTTCAATAAATTGAACATGTATGATAATTATTATTTTTTTGTTGATAAGATTCTAAAACTTATATGATTTTGAATCCTTAATGTATCCCATAAAAATACATATTTATTATTTATCATATAGATAGGTTATCCTTTCATCTAGCACATAAGCATATGTCCCACAACCATAAAATCTTGTATGATAAAATTTTGATTTTTTTGTTACTCCTAACCTCTTGATAAATTATACCATGAAAAATATTTGTAGGACATCTATTTATAAGATATTTTGAGCATGCTACCACTTCAGTTAGATAATCATTTTCTCAATTTTTAGATTTCAACATTCTTATTTCCATTTCATTTCTAGTTTGTTTTTTTTTTTTTTTTTTTTTTTTTTTTTTTTTTGCAATACCATTTTGTTGTGGTATGTACCTTGTGGTGAAATTTTTATTGATTCCACTTTCCTTGAAATTATTTAGAAACTAATACATATATACTCACCTCCTCTATATGGTCTTAACACTTATATGTAACGTCCATTTTTATTTTAAACCAATCCTTTGAACTCTTATAATATATCAAAAGTTTCTTATTTATGTTTAAAGTAATACACCCATGTTTTCCTATTGTAATCATCCATAAATTTAATAAAATATAAATAATTTCCTAGAGAGGGTACCTTCATATACACACATAGATCTAAGTGAAAAAATTCAAGTAGAACTCTTATTTTTTATTATTTACGAACATGAAAATATTTTCTATACTATTTACTAAAGAATACAGCCTTCACAAATTGTGGTCATCATCTATATCAAGGGTAATAGTTTTACCATATTAGTTTAATATAAAAAAATTAATATAATAAAACTTAAATAACCAAATATAAGTTGTCAAAACAATAATTGATCTTATATATCAACATTAATATAAAAACAATCATTTCATTTTTTATTGTCAAAGGAAACATTTTATTATTTTTCATTGGAACTTGTGAAATGAACCTATTACTACCATTTATATCAATAATCACACATGTATAATTCTAAAAACACATTTTATGTTCTTTGTATGCTGACTTTTAAACGTTGATTAGATTGTGGTTAAGACCAACAACATAATACATAACTATTATGCATTTCATCTCCCTTTGGTTTTTTTTAATTTTTATGATCCATTTACCAATCAAAACTAATTTTTTTTATCATTTGTCACTATTAGTTTTTATTCCATGTGTTCATTTATGTTTTCAGACATATATTTATTTCCATTTATGTGATTACTATGACCACTATCTAGAAACCACACATCTTTTCTACTTTATTTAGCAATATTACAAGAAATAAACATTGGACTATTATTTTTAGTCTCAAACTGATTTACTATTGAAAAAAAATCACTTCACCCATTAACATCAAACTGATTCCTTATACACTCATTTGTATAATGACCAAACTTATTACAGTAATAACATTGGAGTTTATATTTATCATACATTTAACTTTCATATGTATTATGTTGCTTGCATTTTTTTCCTTTCCCTCTTCCACATTTACATAAATTAATATTTATTATTCCTTCTTTATGGAAATTATTATTCCTTATTCTTCTTATGGCACTTATATTACTTCCACCTATACTTCTTGTGTCTTTGTTGTTGATAATTAAGACTTGTGATTTGAATGCATGCTATACGTGAGAAATAGATATCTTATTTACCCTTTTTTCATGAATTTTTAAAGACCCCATAAGTTCATAAACAAAAACTATTAAAAAATATCTTAACTCTTCAATAGTGTAATCACCCAAAAATGACACTTGAGTGGTAAGAGTGCTAATTGAGACCTCATATCCCTAACTTAGACCTAGAGCTATCATATGTCTTATTTTCACACTTATATAGCCTTTATGTGGGCCATAAACATTTATAGTTATCCCTAAAATAGTCTCAACCCCTCATTTTTGCATCTTGGGCCTTCATGCCTTAGGTTCTACCACTTGGACACTAGCACCATAATAGGGATAGTAGTGTCAAATGGTATTAGTGTCCTAATTTTGGGACTAATTTTATTTCCCTCCTTTCCCACAAATGGATATATTTTCAAATCTTAGACTTCCTAGGGTTAGCCTAGACCTCCTTTAGTACCTATAAAAGCACAAGAATAATATTTATACATGATTTTTTGTCCCTATAATGACTAGAAGGCAATAAGAGAAAATTACACATAAAAACTAAGAACAAGTTGTAGATAATCAAGGTTACCAATCCCTATTCTACCCTACTTCTGTATACTACCATTTATAGGATTACTAAGCTTAGATTACTTAGATTTCTAGTCTCAATCACATTAAAAGAACTCAAATCAACCATCATACTAGCTACACTTTCACTTGAACCACCACTTAGTGGGGAGAACTACATTAGACTTGACCCCTAATATTTATATTGGTATGTAGGAAAATATCATCATAGTGGGGTGTTGAGGATGTCCAACCTACGCCACTAACAAACAAACTTTTCTACTTGTATCAATTGGATTCCATAGAAACATGTATAATTAGGATTTACTCATAGAATAAATCAAAATAGGCCTTCTACAGGGTTTAATTTTTTTTGCACACGTGGATAAGATTGACTAGCTTAGACATAGGTACACACATAAGATCAAAATAGTCATACACAAAGGACAATATCACCAAAATAGGGGCACTGGTACCACATGGCACTACTATCCAATTAGGAAAATAATTTTTGGAAGGGGTTTTGAAACCTGGATCCTATTTTTGACACTAATACTAGTCTCTACTATAGTTTTCAGCCTTCAGATCATCTATCTTAATCATTTTATAGATAAGTTATCATTTACATTATTTATTGATATTTTTAGAAAGATCAAATTTGGTCAATTTTGTAACAAATCAATGGTTGTATTTAGTGCATATTTTTACCCTAATTTACTATAATTAACCCTTTAACAACATAATATTTACATTTATTAAGTCATAAAAGTTTATAACATTTGGTAAACTTGTCTTACTTTGAATACTATTCCAACCCTAACCATATATGTTACTAGGGTTTGTATCTTTATTTTCCTATTTTCATTATCTGTGTTCCAATGTTAGATTTCATACATTCTATTTTAGTAACCTATTTAATGATATTTACTATACACCATCTATAAAATCTATCTCTCTTCCCTAAAGAAATGTTATGCTTAGTGGTAATCCTAACAAGCATTCTCAAATTCTTTCTATTCAAGCTTATACCATGGACAAGGGACTACTTACAACTCTCATAAATCATCCTTCACACCCTTATTATGTGTATTTCAATGATAATGCATCTGAAGATGAATAATATAGTCATAATCAAGATAATACACAAGAAAGGAATCGAGACACTCTCCCCCACTTAACAATGCAAATCTAATTGTCAATAAGGATGAGATTATACAAATATTCAATAATAAAATTTGGGAACAACATTATTATAATTCATAAATTTTACAATACATGATTTAAATAAAGAACAAACTAAATAATGGTCAATATTATGCTACCCTAGATAATAGCATTACTACACCTACACTGGGTTTAACTCAACTAGCACAATAACTAGTTTTAACTTGAAAAAAATTAGTGATAATTACACCCCCTATGGCTATTTCCTCCTCTCCATATGTATAATTTCTCATGAAAGAGGTTCATAATATATAGGCTAAGTTTTTATATCTTGATCAGGGAACCACTAGGCCACCACATGCCTTGGATTCTCATATTATTTTACATACACATTTGGCACATGGCATAGAGGTAATTCATTTTCTAGAAAGATTTATAGAACCTAAGATTACATTGTATGATGGTAAGGGTAACCTATATCACATATCCAAGCTTTCCATATAGTATGTTTGGATTATGTTTCTAATGATTGGATGCTCACTAAGTTATTTCCACATAGTCTAAAGTATTATTCCCTACAATGGTTCTATGATATACTAAATCAATCTATCACTACATTTAATCCATTGGTAGATATGTTTTATCACACTTATGAATAAAAATTAGTGATAATATCTCATATGCTCAAGTAGCATAACTGAAATGAAAATCAAATGAGCATATTTCAGAATACATCTTGTGATATAAGACTATATTCACCAAGTTGATTATCCCCATGGTAGATAGAGAGCTCCAAGACATTAAAATAGAGCCTATTACTATAATTACTTGAATTTATCTTGTTCAAGAAGTTTTTAACCTTTATATAATTATACCACATAGTGAAATAAAGATAACTCAAACTTCTCTCTAAGGGCAAAATTAAATATACAAGTGAATCAAAATCAACTACTCAAAGTTATAATAAGCCTCCATACAAAGTAAAGGTCAAAAAAAACAAGAGTGATACAATGTCCATAGTTAATGAAACTTCTGACCCATTTCCTTACCTATTTTTATCAACTCTTCCATAGAGATTTTTCACCAAGCTTCTATAATTACCAGCACATATTTACAATAGCTCCTAGAATGTAATGTCATATCTCTCCATCCCATCAAATAGGTTGGTAAAAAATAACCTCTTCCAAATAAATATGATTATAATGGATTATATGAATATCATGGGGCACCAATCCTTTAAACAAACTAATGCATCAACTTGAAACATTATATATAAGATTTGATAGCTGCTAACATTATTTATGTGGGCATACCCATAAAAGCACCAAAAGTTCAAAAAATAAAAGATAAGGCAATAAAAATATTATTAGATCCATTTATAAAGAACATAATAAATGAGATAGGGAGTATTTTAGGTGTTTACTACATGTATTAATCACATCAACCACCAACATCATATCAAACTAATATAGAGGATGCACACCCTATTCACAATATCATTGGTGTTTACCATACTACAGTTCTAGCTAGACCACTCATCACTTTTTTATACATTGGGATTGTTGATGATGATTCAAATTTATATTAATTATTTATAGGAGCCTACATAGATCATCATCCTATTTAGAGTGTTATGGTTGATAATGGCTCAAGTATTAACATGCACATTATCATACTTATACTACATTTGAGGTATTCACAATAGAATATATCTCCTATAGAAAAATTAATTCATGGTTTTTTTTATATTATAAATTTTCACCCTATAGAATTCAATTATACCTTCTCAAATTTTGGATAACATGGAACTATCTCTGAGTACAGGCAGATTTCTATAAGAGATAGATCTCTAGATTATGGGCTAGCTCCCTTGATCTAACTATTTAGGTTCTCAACTACACTAGTATAATCATTTATTGGGGGTGAAAAGGGAAGAAATAAAATGAAATTAACATACACTAATGGGGGTGATACACCAAGGATATCTCCATAAATATGCCTTAACTTGCACTATGAAGGAAAATTACTAAAATTGATTTTGACTCAAGTTTTTTCTATTAAAAGTGTTTCTAAATGAGGATGATTGTTATCCATTTCCAAAGGTGAGTGAATAGGAGGTATAGTCTTAGACAATATTAATCTTCTTCACAATTCAAATACACCTAAAAAAACTTACACTTTATGAGTCCTTTTAAAATAAATATTACGTACTCAATGCATACAAGAGCAGAATGGGAGCAAGGAGAAATAATCATCACTTGTCATCCAAGTAGACTACTTGACATACTTAGGAAAGAAATTTTAGAGACTAAACTAGATTTAAAACTTTATTAAAAGGAAAAACAAGATTTCAAACTAGTAGGGCTTCACCATACCAATTTTAGATGCTTTATGATGCCAAAATGGCTTCAATATATAGAGCAATAGAAGAAGAGAGAGAAAGAGTGACAGTGAATAGTCACAATTCCAAGTGTCAAGTATTAAATACTAGTTAAAATTAAAGATAAGAAGTTATGAAATAATTGATAATGTTCTCTTAGATAAGTGTATATCTTAAATATGACATTTTCTTGAAGTTGGTAGAGGGACACTTCATTATCTTTCTTGAAACTACTTTCTTGATAAGTAGTCCAATTAAATATCTTGAACTATCTTGGAATTCATTTAAACATGTGTAATAATTTTATAATATGAAAACATGATTGGTTTAGGTCATTATGCACCTCTCTAACTTATAATCTTCTCTCTGCCACTTATTTTTCACTTCCTTGTAGTTACTCACTAGACCTATAGGCCAAAATTCTTACACTTGTCATTGGGATGACCTACCTATACTATAGAGAGTTAATTTCAAAGATATGAGACACATCATCAAAATATCTTTATACTCTGGTCTATCATGTAGACCTCAATCAGACTTAAATCCATACTTTTCATCTTTAATTTGGTAGTTCCCTTGTTCCTCACTATTTTATCCAAGACTGTCTACAACAACCAACTTAATAGAGGACTTTATATGCATTATTGAGGTGATAATGGGGTTTTTATAGTCAAAATACATCTCCATGCACCTTCCAAAATGGATTTCAATCATCTACTCCCTTTTGCACCTTGAAATCACCTCAAATTTTGTAAAAAAACACATAATTTAACCTATCTATACAAGTGATGGTATAGAATAATTGAGTGGTGAGTATATTAAGAGAGTTATAAGTAGATTAAAATCACTTTCTAGGCTAATTTACCACTTATATATGCATTGATTTTCATATTTTCCTCATCAGGCTCTTATGAGGGGTTTGTTAGGGGTTTAGGTTTTTTAACTTCTTTGTAATAGTTCATAAATGTTAATCCCCTAACCTTAAAAAAATAACACTAAATTTAGTTAAATTACCTCCCTTAACTCTCCCTAAGTTCTCAATACCCCATTCATATCATTCGTATAGATGTGAATGAAAGAAGTTGCTTCTTGGGTAGCTGTTATGAATTTTGGGCACCCCTAAGACAAATTAAGGACAAAAATGGCCAATCTATGTTATTCTCTAAAAACCAATGAATCTCTTCAAATATATATTATCACATTAAATTTATAATATTTCTTGTTAAGATCGCATGATTATATGAATGAGGTTAGAAGCTTGAGGTTCATGCTTAGTTTGAGGCCTCATAGGTATAGACTAGGTTTTCTGAGTACCTAACCACCTATGAATGGTCATAGTGACTCTAAATACTATTTATAACTCATTTATCTATAAATAAATCCTACACATAATCCTATAGTTCTTTAAAACTCTTCCATTCATCCTTTCATCAATCAATGCACTAGCTTTGCAAGTTACATTGCTTGTGGAGTGTCTCACGTCTGAAACAAAATAGTGAATACTTATACTATTAGTATTACATAAAATATACCATATAGGTATTTATAAATTCATATTTAATCCATGTACCAATTTTCAAACCCTAATCATGCTTGCATCACCCTCAACACTTCAAATTCTCAGGACTAGCTATAGGTTTGTGACTATGTGTAGGGTTTGCGAGTGTGACTATAGGTTTTTGGGCTTACACAAGATTTTTTGGTTTTATATATGTTTCCTTAAATCTCAAAAAATCTTATGAAATTTTTATATTTGGATTAGACCTCATTTCACCTCAATAAATCTTGTTCTTTCATTATTAAGCCTTGAGACTATCTTGTTATTATGTAGCTTATAGGTGTTCATGAACATCTTGACTATGCATAAAGTTTTAGAAACATCAATTTTAGATATATAATCATTAAATATTAAACATAATTAAGCTCCAAAAATTTCAAGAACATTTCAAACATTTCACAATACTTCTGTTCCTTTCATTTTAGGCCTAGAACTAGTTGAGCCCTTACAACCTATAGATGACTTTTAAGAGACCATGACTACATTCTCTATGATAAAAATTCACCATAATGCCAAAAACATTCAAATTTCATGAAATTATTTAAATTATTAAATGGTTCTCAGTCATCTTTTAACACCTCTATACTTTGAGTTTTGATCTTTTGGTCCAATTGAGATGTTAACCCCTGTCATTGTTCATTTAGGATTATTGACTATGCTCTTCTATTTTTAGGTCTTCACCACTCACACAATGATATTCTCCTGATCCATGAACTTGTATTAGATTATAAAATAATATCAAATACTTCCAAAAATGTTTTTGTCCTTCTTTTAGGTCTAAACATAACTAGGTTTCTAATAGCCACATGTAGGTGTTTGTTGCATGGCTACTTGACAATATCAAGTGTTTTAAACATTACCTTCCATCAGTGATACTCTTAAATATTAATTTAAATATATAATATTATAAATAATTCTCTAATTATTTAAAAATAATTATATTATCCTTGACTTAAAGCCACTCATAGTAGGATGAAACTTTGCAACTATCAAACACTATTTTGCAAACCATTGGTATTCAAGTCTAGAACAAGGAGATGATTCTACCTATCCTTCCTTGAACACACATTCCAAAATAATTTTAATTTAAAATAACATGGGTGGATATGATCTGAAATTATACGTAAATTACTTGGTTCACAAAAACCAATTTCCAGAGTGTAAACAAATGAGAGAAATTGATCCATTAGGATTGTATAGGTAGTTTGGAGGTACCAAAAATTGTAGTGATTATTAATAAATCACACACCATTAATCCTAAAAATATTACCATGAAATAAAATCTCATAATAATTTATATTATCTTCCAAGTGCACTCAAGCCAACTCCTCTTCTCCAATCAATACTAAATGAAAACCATTGACCCTTTTTGAGTTATCCAAGAGAGTGATAGGAGAGATGAAATGGTTTACATAAATTTTGGATATTTTGAAACCAATTTATCCTAAAAATAACCTATGTGTATGACAATAAACCTTCCTTAATCATTCATACCCATAGATGAGTCACCCTAGTCTATACAAACACATGAAACTAACGTTTTTGTACGTGATCTTCCTTATTTTATGTTGGACCTTCATTTTTTTTAGTTTCAAAGAATTTATATAAACTTATATTACATAAAAAATGTTATCCTACTTATTTAAATTTTTTATTTTTATTATAAACTATAAATTTCCTTAAAATGACAAAAATGGTGGCATAAAAGGACATTAAGAAAATGGACAAATGTGACAAAGGTTAAAACATATTATGTGACCCCCAAAGTATGAATTGACCTCATTTATGACCATAGTGACCATTTTAAAACCTATATTACTTTATTTAAATTTTTAACATGTATGTGGTTTACCCAATATGACTTAGGGTAAAATTTTGGTCAATATTTTAGTAATTTCTAAGGGTAGTATGATTTTTATGCCAAGGACCAGTTTCCTTGACCTCTCATTGGGAAATGGAGTCACTCATATACTAAAATTGACACTAATATGACTCTTAAAATACTCTAAACTCACATGAAACAAAAAATTAAATAAACACACAAAATAAGATAATAAAACACACGCATGTGCTCTCTAAGCACTTAGGGAAAACACATAAATAACTCACACCAAATAATATTCCCAACACTTATGTAAAACAAACACATATCCTAATATATATAATACCTCAAAATAGTTGAGGTGAAAGACAAATTCTTTTTTTCTTAAACTAGGGTCAAAGATAATGCTTATAGAATCACTACTGCTCCATGAAAATAAGCCATCATAGAATGAATGTTTGTCAATGAAAACTTACATATGGAGGTAATCAAATGATATACCATATTTGAAGCTTCTGATAATATCAAGTGTGTCACTTTTAACTCTAATGGGCACTCCATATAGATTTCTTAGGATTTTTTTTGACTTTGTATATTGCTTGACCTTCATCATGTCCACTTGGCACTCCTCAATCTGATAATTCAGAGTCATTAAACCTTTCCCAACTTCAAATGTATTTAAATCATGATATTCCTACTATAGAGAGTCATCAAGGATGTCTTATGGTTTACAAAACCTTCATTGTATACCAAAAAAAAATTCTACTTGGTAGAGACCACAAGATTTTTTTTGTGCTCATTAGGTACCTAATTGACCTCACCATGAGGTCTAAATTCTTCTTGATGAGTTGTAGACCTACTTACCCCTTCAAACTTATGCACTATGGCATTGAATTATTACCACATATCATCTAAATTTTCTTGATGTTCATGCTCATGAATATTCTCCTCTTTAGTAAGTAGAACTAAATACTCACTAGGCCTATCATGATTTGTTATAGCTAGAATATTAACATCATCATCCATGTGCAAAATGTAATAGCCCCATGCAACCTATCTTAGAGTGTTATCAGAATTCAAGAAATCCATCACATTCTTCATGGAGGATGTATGTACCAAGACCTATTTCTTCAACATGCTCCTATGTATCAAAACCATGCTACTCAACTCCCCATTCATCTAGGTATAAATCATATATGCCATAAAGATATATTACAATTCTTGATCACTAGGTTGATCTTCTTCATCACTGATATTGTAATTCATGTTGATGTATAAGAGACATATGGATCTACATGAAATTGAGATAGAGGTTCAAATTTTATTGATACTTTTAGCACCATACTTAGTCCTAAATTCCATATAGAACCAATCTAAATTCAATTATCCTCCAATCTTAGTAGTTTAATATCTTGAGAAGCAAAGGGCAATGTGAGGTGGCATATCCATAACCATAAAATCTTTAGAAATATTGAAATTAGTACAAGCATGAATAACAAGTTTCAATCCTTTTATTATGTTAATTATCTTGGAAACTAACCCATATAGTTGTAATGCTCCTTTGGAACGAGGCCCATACTTCAAATTTAACATATCAACTACTTGTTTGGGCATGATTGAACTACTCTCTCCACTATCAATCAAACAATTGTGAACCAAAGCATATCCAATGATGATAGATAGATAAAAAGGATGAGATTTATCTACTTTATCATTTTTATTTGGCTATCCCTCACTATGGTTCAATGTGTTTTCCAATGTTACCTCTTTCCTACTAGGTTGCTTGGTTGCCATGCTGAGTTTGGATAGCTCTTCTTGGAGCATGTTTGCTTCTCTACATATTGCTAGTGTATCCCACCCTTTTATCTTACCTTGAATGCATTTTATACTACCCTATTCCACTTTTCATAATTCTTGATAGTAAAGGCTTTGAATCTTTGGCACTCTGAACACATTCTTCATCCCATTCTGGGTTGCTCTCTTTGAGAAGAATATTATTTGTTATGTCTATGGCATGTTATAAGTTAGAAAAAAATTTACCCCTTGACCAATTATGATCTTGATTATGTCACATGAACATTATGAACATCCTCAATAGCATTTCTATAAAGCAGTTTTGCTAGGACAGTATTATGTAGCTTCAAACAAGTAAACAAAAACATCTTCTCAGTTTTAGACTATTGCTACACTATTACAGATAGGTGAATGTAGATACTTATTTTTTACTTTAGGATACACATTTGCTACTCTTTATTATTTTATCAAGATCCTCACTTTCACTGATTTTTGAGCATTGGCCATTGCAGCTGGAATAGCTATCTTATTAGAACCTCTACTCTTAGGATGCACATATCCTCAACTAGATGGTCCCACCTAGTGCATATATTATCCTAGAAACACCAAAAACATTAGAAATACTTTAAAAATACCAAAAAAATTAGAACATGACCCATAAAAGAACAAAAACATTATCTCACACTTTTATACATTTGTACATTCACATTCCACCATGCTACACTCTTTCTATTTTGTAAGCACATAAACACCAGTTCATTTCATCTTATCCCATGCACTTGCCATTTTGCAAGATCATTCGTTCTCATCTCATCAGCTTCTTGTTTGCCAAACCATTCTCATTTTTTTGTCATATCTTCCATTTCTTCTATAATATTAATCACATTGGTCTGATCATCATTTTTATTCTATCCCATTTCCTGAGAGAACTTTTGACCTAAAGTTCATGTTTGAATATACATATATGGAACTATGTAGGTAGCATCTACTTGTTTTATACATCTGGAGTTATCTCAGCCCAACCCCTTCCTTTTATTCTCTTCCCCCATATCTTTTGTCATTGTTCCTCTTTAATTAGGGAACAATTTTTGTGTCATTATTCTTTGTTAAGATGTGGTAGAAAGTAATACCTCTACTGCACATGCATGAACATTTGTCTTTAAACTGCACTAACTTGTTTTTTTATTTGTGTGTGTTTATTTGAGTTTTCTTGGTATTTTATTGTGTTTTATTGGTATTTTTTTGCGCTTTCACACCTCTCCTTTTATTTTCTCCTTTTATTACTTTCTATCTCATCTTGGTCTTATTTTTGCTTTTTTATTTTGTGTTTCAGAACATTTTGATGATTCACATAGATCTTGATTGTTTATGTATTGATCCTATGTCATTAGATCATTCTTGGACCGTTTTGTTTATTTGATTTTTGTTGGTGTCTTGTTTTTTTGTTTGATTTTGCTTTTATCTTTTATGTTCAAGAATGCCTTGATGGTCCACATGGATCTTGATTATTCATATCTTAGTCTCATGTCATTAAGATGTTCTTGCCTTTTATTTATAAACATTTTGTTCTTACATAAGATCACATCTTGATTTCAAGTTAGGTTCATTTATATTTATCTTTTTCTTTGTCTTTTCTTTTTTGTTTAAATGTAAATCACTGTAACTCTAGTTTTGGTAATTATTTTACCGTTATCCTTAGTTATAGGTATTTACATTTAAACTGGCTCAACACAATTGGAATCTTATGTCATTTTAAGTTATTCATACTTATGATGCCTAATTTATTTTTCTATATCGAGCACTTTGTGCTCAGGTCTTAGAGTCTTAACATCAACATCAGCTTCAATGAATGATTATCAAAAACACTTTATAAAACCTAAGCTCATGATATGGAATTAGGCTTCTAGGTAACATGCATTTTAGGATTCTTTTTCTATGCTTAGATGTGTATCTCTTCACATACATTATGAGTCTAATTAATTCTTGGTTAATTTTCATCATTCCTTATTCCATTCTCTCCCAAACATGGGTGAACTACATTGGCTTGAAGTTCATGTTCGAACATGAGTCTATGGAGCTATGTAGGCAATGCTCAATTTCTATTGAGGTCAGCTCAACTATCTAAATTCATTTTTTCCTCTCTCATCACTTTGTGCATTCTCATATGCTTCATTTTATATGGCTTTCTAATCCATTACACCATCGCATGTTTGTTTACACCTACTCACTTTAACCTATCTTTTGGGTTATATCCTTGAGTTATTTTGCTTGATAATTACCCATGCTAGGGCATAACATCTAAATAAAATCATATATATAGGGGAAAATCATTATTTATTCTTTATCAATTATCAAGATTCACCCTACTGGGGCAAAACTATCTTATCACAATCAAATTTGCTCTACTGGAGTACCTATTATATTCTCTTTGGAGACCCCATTCTAGTGGTGTTTCCCTTCCTAAAGAAAAATGTTATCTCTTTTCTTATAATTCTAATCTCTCCACATTAAATCTTATGATGTCAATATTTTAGTGTGCAACTTGTCTTGAGATTGATCAATTCCATAAGCGTGTAGGTTGTACTCTCAAATTAGGTATGTTTCAAGTGTGTCCCTTATATTTATGGATTATATGTTTCCCATTCCCCCCATCTCTGGGGCCTATTATACCTCTAATTATATTTTGATTATTGGTGGTAATCACATGTGCAAGCATTAGCTCATCTGGTTATGATCTATTAAATAGGTTAATCTCTCACTTTCTCTCTCTATTTAAGAGTCCATCCTTTTCTTCCATCCTAGTATGTCTTCTCGAGGGGGAATCATGAGTCTATTCCAATTTATTATTAACAATTCTTTTCTTTGAAAATATGTTGCATCACTTTAATGTCTCATTATGCCTTCTCAAATAGGGGTAAAATGTAGACATCCAATTCCTAACACCATTTGTGTTGAAATTGTCAATCTTACTCAAAATGCACTCAAATGCACATTTTAGGTCAAAATCCATAAAATACCCTAAATGGTTTGAAATTGTCACTTACAAGTGCCATTTTTGGTCAAAGTATCCTTAAATAGGGCAATTAATTTTATGGTCCAACTAACTTTGATTATATCATTTTGATTCAAAATGATAATTTTGCCATTTAGTACTCTAAATCACTCTTTTTTTCTAAATAATTGGTACACATCATGTACCTTTGTTATTTGGTTTTGGAAACATACTAAATGGTAATACATATCCAATGCATCTAACATCACCTTCCAGTTCCTCTCCAGTCAAATTATGACCTAGTAATATGACTTTCTAACCATTTTGATTAATTGTGCACCAATTTCCAAATAATTACACTAAGCTTGATTAAACTTAAGTTAATTAATATAATTTAAGAGCTTAAGTAAGAATTTCATATATCATTTTCAATATCTCATTATTGGAAATTGATTTTTAATATCAGCATCACCTAATGACATCATCTATGGGATGGCATCCATCAAGCCATAAGTGCATAAAATATCATGATTATGGGTCACCCATGCCTAGTTAATGCCTCCCATGCCTCTTTAATTCTTATTTATCTTGAGGATATTTATGAGTTTAATTCTAAATATTAGGATTATCCAAGGCAACACATCTCAATCTTGATATGGATGGTCATGGTTGATCCTGGCCAATCTCAAAATTCTATAGATAGAGAGGCCATGGACATGAATAAAAAATCTTGATTTATGCAAAGTTATTATGTAGAATTGTCTCCACAATCCTTTGTAATAGACCATTAAAATTAGTTACAAGCTTCATTGATAGGCTAGTTAAGTGATTTGGAATCATGAGCGTAGGTTATATGGAGTGTTCTTAAGACATTGGAGGATTTTAACACCTTTTTTGACAAAGACAAGGATGCCTGATCAAGGGAGAACATGATTTTGAGCCACATGGGTATGGTGAATCCATCTGGGAGGGTAATATGATGTTTCATTTCTTTCATTTGTTTCTTGATATCCTTTTTAATTCCCGTATGAATAGATAGGCTTAGTTAGTTATTTCTTTATGCTTTTTTCATGATTTATGGACTAATGTTTGACTAACTTTCTTTTTAATCCTATCTACATAGCCAACATTGATACATTTACATGAGCCTTCTTCATCTACTCTACAATGTTAGTGAAAGATACACTAACCTTAACTTGTTCACTAATAGGAATAGTACACCTATAATTTGTGAATTTTGAGATGTGAAATAACTCTTAGTATTTTAAATTATTTGATTTATTTATGTATTTGGGACTGCATTAGACAAACCTTTCCATTGGGATGTTTTAAAAATAATTAATGGACCATTACTAACCCCTTGAATCTCTTCAATTGCCTTTCTATTTGACTTTATGTTTTCAGCTATAAGAGTTGAATTTTTACATGATTTACCTTGGTAATTCACAAAACATGAGTCATATTGATGCCAATTGATTAAAGTAGACCCCCCTTGAGTATTCTCTCCATTTTTCTCTTCTCAATTAGTTACCTCAACTTGAATCATGACTAGCATTGTTCCCAACTTTTCCATGAGAGCTTGACTAAAGGACTCATTGGCATAAGTACATGGATCATGAGGTTGATCCCATAGAGGCTAACCCTCATGATCTTGAGAAAAGTTGTTTTGAGTGGGAACTAATGCTTTTGAGGTAGATGGAACATTGGAATTATAGCCATTATATGATTTTTCTTGAACTAGTTACCCTTGACCTTGAAGATGAGCTTGAAAGTGTGGTCTATTGCCTTGTTAGTTTGGATGGGACTGATTGTATTGATAGTGGCTATGGAAAGGTCTCACTTGATGCTATTGTATGATCCTCTTGAGACGTAAAATTTCTTTCTCAAGAGCCTCCATTCTTTCTACCTCATTAGATTTAATTGAATCACTAAGGGCAGTTGGCTTATGTTTTGGTGTAGGGATGGAAGAAACATAGGTGTAGGGGTTTATGAATTCGGGAATAGATTCATAGGGAATCTTGGAAAAATCTTCCCATCCTATATTAAATAGTTCTCATCCATAATTTTCACTTCATATGCTTTAAGCAATGTGTCTCCTACCATAGATTGTACCATCATAGAAATATCACTATCAAAATCCTTAAGATAATAAAAGAAGGCACGATGTGTAATAGGTCTTCCCAATATTAAGATACTATCCCATGTCTTCCAAAACCTTGTGTTGAAGTATTAAATAGCTTCTTGAGGTTTTCTACTTATGTTGTTCAGTTTCTCAGTCAATGATAAGTTATCACTCTTATCCTCAAAACTTTTCCTCAAAGCATCACCCAACTCATCCCATGTGGTGATAGATTCAAGGGATAAAGTAACATATCAATCAATATGCTTCTCCCTGAAAGAAAAAACCAACAACCTAATGGTTATATTCTCCTTAATGATATGATGTATGTTTCATAAGTTGTAAATATTTCTAATGTGCTCAATAAGAGTAATGGAAGTCTCACTTGTGTATGAAGGGACATTTTTGAGGGTTGATATGGTAATTTCATCATAATGGTAAAGTATTGGAGGACTATATACATTGAAATAAACAAAAGTTAGGTTCCCTTCCATGATAGGTTTAAGATTTTTCAAGATTGGGCCAATCAAAATCTTTCTTATAGGTCTATGAGCAAGGTATGATCTCTCTGGGTAAGGATGGGTGTTAGCAAATCCTTATGCTTTGACTAAATAATAAGGAATATATTGGAAACAAAAGGAATGCATTTAGTATGAAATCTTATGTTCACCTTAAGCATAAAATAATGCACTAGTCATCCACCAAGAGTCAATTATTGGAGTCACCAAATACAATAGGAAGTAGACTATTACAACCTCTTTATTGTCAAGACCAACATCCACCTTGAACAACCTTCTTGGACCACATATTCCACTGGGTATGCTAGAATTTTTATAGCCTAAATTTCCACCCTAGATAATTCAATCAGACCTTCTCAAATTTGGGATAACTTTAAACTATATCTGGGTATAGGCAGATTACAAGAGATAGATCTTTATATTATGGGATAGCTCCTTTGATCTAACTATTTAGGATCTCAGTTACACTAATCTAATCATTTATTGGGGGTGAAAAAGAAATAAATAAACTAAAATTAACCTACACTAATGGAGGTGATACACCAAGGATATATCCATAAACATGCACTTTAACTTGCACTATGAAGGTAAATTACTAAAACTAATCTCAACTCAAGGTTATTCTAGCAAAAGTGTTTCTACATGGAGTAAAATTGCTATGCATTTCCAAAGGTGAGTGAATAGGAGGTCTAGTATTATACACTACTAATATTCTTCACAATTCAAATATATCTAATAAACATTTACACTTCATGAGACCTTTACCAAGAAATATACTTACACAATGCATAAAAGAGTAGAATGGGAGCAAGGAGAAACAATCATCACTTATCATCCAAATAGACTACTTGACATACTTAGGGAAGAAATTTTAGATACTAAACTAATTTGAGAACTTCATTCAAAGGCAAAATAATATGTCAAACTATCAGGGCTTTGTCATACCAATTATAGATCCTTTATAATGATAAAATGGCTTTAATATATAGAACAATAGGAAAATAAAGAGAAAGAGTGATGTTGGAGAGTCATAGTACCAATTGTTAATGATTGAAGACTAGTTACAATGTAAGATATGGAGTTAGAAAACATTTCATTATGTTCTCTTGGAAAATTGTCTATCTAAAATATGGCATTCTCTTAAAGTTGGCATAGGGACACTTCATTGTCTTTCTTTGAACTACTCTCTTGATGAGGAGTCCACTTAAGTATATTGAACTATCTTAGAAATCATTAACACATGTGTAATAACTTTAGAAGATGAAAACATGATTAGTTCAGGTCATTATGCCTCCCTCTAGTAGATAATCTTCTCTTTGCCACTTACTCACTTCCTTGTGTTACTCACTAGCTGTCTAGGCCTAAACTCTCACACGTATCACTAGGGTGACCTACACATACTCAAGTGAGTTTAATGAATATATGTGAGACACATCATCATAATTTCTTTGTCCTCTAGTCTATCATGTAGACCTCAAGAAGACTCAAAACCATACTTTTCATCTTCAACTTGGTAGTTACCTTATTACTCACTATTATATCCAAGACTATCTACAATAACCATCTTAGCATAGAAGTTTCCATGCATGACTGAGGTGATAATGGGTTCTAAGGAGTCAAAATACATCTCCATACACCTTCCACCATTTCTTTCAATCATCTATTCCCTTTTGCACTTTCAAACCACCTCAAATTTTATAAAAATGTAGAGTTTCACCTATCCATACAAGTGATGGTATATAATAATTGAGTTTTGAGGAGCTTGACAAAGCTCCAAGTATATTCAAATCATTTTCCAGGCTAATTGAACACTTTTGGATGCATTACTCTTCCTCTTTTCCTCATCGAGATCTTATGAGGGTTTAAAGAGGGTTTTAAGTCATTTAGGTTCTTAGTAATGGTTCATAAAGGTTAGGCCCCTAACCTTAGAACAAATTCCATTGAGTTTAATTACATGACCCACCTCAAAAATCCTTAAGTGATTAAGTCCCCATACATCTCATATGTATAGATGTGTGTGAAAAAAGTTGTTTCTCAAGTAGCTATTATGCATTCTGAACACACCTAAGATAAATTGAGGTAGAAAATGGCCAATCTAAGTTGTTATCTAAAACAAAATGATTCTCATAAACTCTCTGTTCTCCCATGAAATTTCTCACATTTATTGGGAAGATCACATGATCATATTATTAAAGTTAGAACCCTGAGATTCGTGCCTAGTTCCACACTTTATAGGCATAGACAGGGTTTGCTAAGTTCATGAGCACATATGAATGGTCATAGTGACTTTAGGGATTATTCAACACTCATTTACCTCCAATTAAATCCTACACATCATAATATAATGCCTTAATACTATACCATTCATCCTTTCATCATTAATCTACTAGGTCTGCAAGTTACATTGCTTATGGAGTGTCTCATATCTGAGACAAATCAGTGAATAATTACACTATTATTATGACATAAAAGAGACCACTTATATATTTTAAAGTTATAATGAATCCCTGTAAAAAATTTCAAACCCATGTCATGTTTCTATATCCCTCAACATTTCAAATTCTCAAGACTAGCTATAGGTTTGTGACTGTTTATGAGGTTTCCTAGTGTGACTACAAGTTTTTGGACTTAGACTAGGTTTTATAATTTTCTCTATATTTAATTAAATATAAAAAAAAACTTATGACATATATATATATATATATATATATATATATATATATATATTAGACCTCAGGACACCTCAATAACTCATGTTCTTTCATTGTTAAGCCTTGATACTAACTTACTATCATGTAGCCTAGAGGTTATCATGAACATCTTGATTGTGCATAAAGGTTTATAAACCTCAATTTTAAATCTATCCTCCTTGATTATTGAACCTATTTAATCTCCAAAAATATCAAGATCCTTTCAAACCTGTCATAATATGTCTTCTCTCTTCATTTTAGTCCTAGAACTAGTTGAGCCCTTACAACCTATAGATGACTTCTAAGAGAGCATGACTACATTATCTATGTTATAAATTCACCATCATGCCAAAATTCCTCCAATATCATGAAATTATTTTAATTATTTAATTATTCTCAGTCATCTATTAACACCTCTATACTCTAAGTTTTCATCTTTTAGATCAACTAAGATGTTAGCTCTTGTAGGTGTTCATTTAGGATTATTGGCTATCTCTTCTATTTTTAGCTCTTAATCACTCACATAGTTATATGATCCTAATTTATGATCTTTTATGAGATGACAAAATAATCTAAAACACTTCCAAAAATTCTTTGGTCTATCTTTTAGGTCTGAACATAACTAGGTTTCTAGTAGCCACCTATAGGTGTCTATTTCATGGTCACTTGATTGTATCAAGTGTTTTATACTTTACCTTCCATCAGTGATCCTCTTCAATATTAATTTAAATGTAAAATATGACCATCCATGTTATGATGAGTTTAAAACAATTATATTATCGGTGACTTGAAGCCATTCATAGAAGTATGAAAATCTACAATTATCAAACACTATTTTGCAGAATATTGGTATTCACTTCTATCACAAGGAGATGATTTTTCCTATCCTTCCATGACCACACATGCCAAAATAGATTGAATTAAAAATTAAATGAGTGGATATGATCTACAAGTCTACATAAATTACTTGGTTCACACATACCAATTTCTAATGTGCAATCAGATGAGAGAAACTGAGCCATTAGGATTGCATAGGCAGTTTAGAGGTACTAATAATATTAATGATTGTTCATATAGAATATACCATCAATATTGAAACTATGGCCATGAATTTAATCTCATAATTACCTCTAACATCCTCCAAGTTCACTCATTCTAACACCTCTTCTCTAGTCCATACCAAATGAAAACCATTGACCTTTTCTAATCTATCCAAGAGAGCAATAGGAGAGATGAAACGATTTTGATCAATTTTGGATATTTTGAAACCACCTAAGATTTAAAATTACCTATAGGGATGCTAATACACATTATTGAAGCATTCACACCTATATATGAGTCACCCCAATCCATACAAACACCTGAAACTGACTTTTTTGGAGGTGATCTTCTTTCTTTTATGATGGACCTACAATTTTTTAGTTTTAAAGCCTTTATCTGGAATTATATGACATGAAATACATTAGCCTGCTTCTTTAAATTTGTCCTTTTGATGAGAAACCATACAGTTCCTTAAAATGACCAAAAAGATTACATAAAATGACATCACAAAAATGGATAAATGTGACAAAGGTTAAAACATATTATATGTGAGCCTCAAAGTATGACTTGACCTCATTTAGGACCATGGTGACCATTTTCAAACCTAGAGGACCTTATGAAAAGTTTTAACATGTATGGGTTTGACCCAATTTGACTTGGGGTAAAATTTTGGTTAATAGTTTTAGTTGTCATGTTTAAAATTCCATTGAGGAGAGTGTACTTCCACTATAGGTAGGACCAACACATGTGGCCACTAGATTATCAGTAGTAGCTAGTGTAGGCATATTTGACATGTTATTAGGTAGGCCATAGATACAAAATTTATGAGCCCCATACCATCCACTATACATAGATTCCTTAAATATATACATGTAAATTAGGTGATTATAGTTGAGGGTATTTCATATGAGCATCCTCTACCTATCCCATAGGTTGTTAAGTTACCAGTTAAAACTCATTTACCAATTATAGTTCTCACCACAGTTCCTATCAATACACCATGGAGTTTAGTTAATCCACTAATATAGGTAAGGTCTACTCCTACAATGTTACCACTTGTGCATACTCTCCCATGAAGACCATTATTAGAGAAACCCCTACATCAGTGATATGTTGCAGATTTTAGAGGGATTCACTCTACTTAATTTATTTTGAGATTATTATCATTGAGTTATCAAGGTTCTCATCATAGAGAACCTATGTGAGCTACAACATCTTTTACTAGATGGGTCCCTAATAACCCTATAGTTCACAATACACCATAGTCCATTTTATGGATTCCTAGCACCATTTCATAGGTAGTGATAGTTATAGATCACTCAGTGTACTAGGTTTTTGGACCACCATTACCTTTTAGTATAACATACATGATCATTATTCCTTTATTTTACACAGGCCACATTAATAGTGAGTCTCTTATGAGATTCATCAGTTAGTATTGTTCCTTCCTACTTATGCATACTTTCCTTTTATCTTGATCCTTGTACATAGTTTCATTTTAATGTTTTTTGTACTTAACTTATATCCAAAAAATAAAAAAATAATACAATATTTTAAAAACACAAAAATATTCAAATATTTACTTAGAAAACATAAAATTATAGATTGCATGTAATGCCATATTTACACTTTTTATATTTTCTAGTCAGTACATATTCTAGCTATCTTAGTATGGTTGATTTTATCATGCATATGTGCTTCAATTTTTATTGTCAAGTGTTTGTATATTGCTATAGGACTCATGTCCATTACACTGATCCATATTTACTATTATCTACCCACTAGGGGAATCTACATAGATATATAGGTTCTTTATTTGACACATTCACCCATTTAGGGGCAACTTAATTAAAGTTTTGATTACCAAGTTCCATATTTCTACACTTGACATCCTAGATTTAGCATTGTTATATATTGAGATTGATCATGATACACTTACTCATATTTTTATCAGCTATTACTACATTAGACTCAATATACATACATCTTATCTCTTACATAGATTTTTATTACATTTTCATGCAGACTTTCATTTATAGCTTTCCTAGTTTGTACTTGATTGTGTCTTTATGCTTCTTATATTCAAGGGCATTTGAATATGCCATTGTTCTTTGGCACTATGCCACTTATTTTCACTCTATATATGATTTGAACCTATGCCCATGTCTTTGTGTGTGCTTTCATTATTGTGTATGTGGAAATTTTAACATGTCCTATGCATCTCTAAGTTAAATCACTTATTGCTTATGTATGTGGAAATTTGAACATGTCTTTGTATATCTTGCTTTCTAATATTTAGTGACATGTGCCCATGTCCCTTGTATTTTAGGCCCTTAGCCTACTTTATGTGCCTCATGTGTGTTGTATGTATCATTTCTTGTTGCATCATGGCCATGACACTTGTCTCTTCATTTTTACACACTCCAATTTTTTATGCTATGAAGGACCTCATGCATCTCCCCTTTCTACTTGGGTGTCATGATGGACATCATGCCCATCCCCTAGTAACTACTCATTTATTACTCAAATTTGATGTTACATACATTATTATATCTATCTTGATAGCCTTGTGAATGCTATACATAACATACACCCCACAATTAGAAACATATTCTCAAATTACCTTACATTTTGATGTTATGTATGCACATTATATTAGAATATTATGAATATATCATATATACTCTAGCTAAAACACATGTTGTAGATATTTTTATTTTGAGAATATTTATTACATAGGTTCAATAATTCCCCTCAAAATAGGGGGCATTCATAAGGTTTTTTCATAGATATCAGGTTCTCATAATGCACTCATAGTACATATTTATACACAGGATCAAATTAAACAATTAGACTTTGGTAAACATAGTGGAAAATGGTGACAAAAAAATTGATATAGTTTCATAAAAATAAAATAAGTCATACATTAGCACTGAAATTAGAACACTAGAACCACATCGTACTCCTATTCAAGATATGGCACTACTATTCAGTAGCCTTAGTTTCATAAAAATCTAGATTGGCTAGAAAAGTACAATACATATAGTCTAGCTTTGCATAAGTTCATTTATATATTTACCATTTTTAGCTTAGTTTAGCTCATATTCATACCATATTTATCAGATTGGGGGCATCATGCTTAACATGACCATTCCCATTTATAGTTCAGATACTCAAATATAGATTATTATAATTCATTATAGAACCCATGTACTCAGATATCATATTTAGGGGAATGTGTATGGCATATTATTTTTGTATGCTCACTTATAAATTTATTAATTAGATGGAATGATAAATTACATTTCATTCTCTATGTTACATACATTAGACATAATATTCTAGGTTACACACTAGATTCATACCTTACTCTATCTATAGTGGTTAGCATTCTTGAGTGGCCTGGGAGCCACCTAATATAGTTAAGTGGCCATAGAGCTAAAATCTCCAATTAGACATCTCTAGTTAGATATTTTTATTTAAATCATGTATTTTCAGTTTTATATGCATATACTACACATCAGTAGGCAATGATGGAGTCATAGTCTACTTGAGTTTTTTAGCCATGTAGATGAGATGGTTGAACATACCATCTATCTAATATAAGTTATTCACAAGTCATGATCCACCAAGTAGGGTTTGGCAATGATGGATTCAAAATTGAATTGAGTTCCTGAGCCACCCACACATGAGGATTGAACTAGCCATTAGCTCAATCTAAGCTACTCAATAATTGATCACTATCTACTTGCACACATAGGTTGTCACCTAGTTTATACATTGGTTCACATACCTAATGAAGTGTGAATATTCATTCATTTCCTCTATCTTATCCCTTTACTTAGTTTTATCTTAGTTTTACTCATTTTTAATTCTCTACTCAATTTTATCTTTACTTTTGATATCTCTTAAGTAATGACTAATCTATGCATGTTTCACTTGCAAGACACACAATAGAGTATACTTCACATACTCAGATCTAGACTCACATGATTCACCTCTTAGGTAAGTACACGTACACTTATTTTTCCTTTATCCTAGTCATTTCACTTTTTTACATTTGTATAATAAATAGAGCTAAATATAATCACATAAAAAATCACTTGAGTGCTAAGAGTGCTACTTGAGACCACTTATTCATATATTAGCCCTGAACTTATCTTAGGGCCTATTTTCACACTTATTTAGCTTTTGTATAGGCAACAAGCATCCCTAGTCATCTCTAAAGTAGTCCTAGACCCTTATTCTTACATCCTAGCCCTTCATGCCTCAGGTTATGCCACCTAGACTCTAGCACGATAATAGGGATAGTAGTGCCACATGACATTAATGTCTCAATTTTGGCACTACTATCCTTTCCCTCCATTTTCCATAAAAAGATATATTTTCAAATCTTAGACTTCTTAGGGTCAGCTTAGACCTATTTTATTACCCACACAAGCACTAAAACATTATATATACATGAATTTTATCTATCTAATAACTAGATGTAAATCAGATGTAAATTACACTTACAAACTAAGAAAAAGTTATGCACAATTAAGGTTATCAATCCATGTTCTTCACTACTTATACATACTATTATCTATAACAATCTTAAGCTTAAATTACTCATAGTTATAGTCTCAGTAACATTCAATGAACTCAATTTAACCATCATACTAGCTTCATTGTACTTGCACCAATGCTTAGGTAGGGAGAACTACATTGAACTTGATCCATCTTTTGAGTATTGGTATGTAGGCCACTCTCATCATAGTGGGGTGTTGAGAATGTCTAGCCTACCCCACTAAAAAACACACTTTTCTACTTGTATCAACCATATTCCCTAACAACATAGAGGATTAGGGTTTACTCATAAAATTAATGAAAATAGGCCATCTACACAGTTTTAGAATTCCTACACATAGAAATATGTTTGATACACCTAGACATAGGTGCACTGAGAAGCTCTAAACAATCCCAAATAGAGGACACTACCATTAAATAGGGACACTAGTGCCACATAGCACTACTATCCAATTAAGGTTCTACTATCTGTAAGGGGTTTTGACACTTGGATCATATTTGTAACACTCAAACTAGCCTTTGTCTCATTTTTCATCCTCCAGATCATTTGTCTCTATCATTTTCCAGCTAAGTTCTCACTTAAATTATTTAATGTTATTTTTAAAAAGGCCAAATTTGGTAAATTATCTAGCGAATTAGTGGTTGTATTTATTGCATATTTCTACCATAATTTACTATACTCAACTTTTTAACAACATAGGATTTACATTCACTAAGTCCTAAAAGGTTAAAATAAATAGCTACAATAATGGGGTACAATCTAGATGAAAGAATCACTAAAATAATTTAAATTACATTATGTTATTCTAATGTGTCTCCATGACATCAGACTTAATTAACTATGATCATTACATGAGTAAAATAATACTTTACTAACTCTAAATGTTTCATTTTTCATTTATTTTAAAAATCTCTTTTGAGCATCTATAATCTTACTGGTTTTATTTTGATTGTTCCTTGATATGTTTTTAGGTATATTGTCACATGATTTATTGGACCTTTTGGTTTTTTAAATAATTGGTAAAATTGACACATCTTTTGTAAATTGGTCGAAAAATAGTCCCTTATCATCATTCTTATTATTCGCCTTAAGAATATTTTCTTTGCTCGTGTTTATGAATTTTGAGTCACCTAATTAATTGGTTCTACAAAATTATTCTCCACAAGTTCCAATGCATCTTGAGAACTAAAAACAATCTTAATCTAGATGCTCTAATACTCATAACTATTTCCATAAATCTAAGAAATATGATTTTGAATAAGACTACTACTACTCATGCTCACCATACTTCATCTAGATTTTCAAAACTTGACTAAATAATCTAGTTCTAAAGTAGTTTGAAGGTATGTTATAATACCAATTTAGATAAAATGTTCACATATAGATTTTTCACACACACACACACACACACACACACACACACACACACACACACACACACACACACACACACACGAACGAACGATAAATAATTATATTATAATATATGTTGGGACATAAACATATTTATTTTCATATTGTCTTCTTCCAATTTTTTTTCTTTCTCTTATTACATCCTTTATCTACTTGTTATATCTATCAAATAATCCCCATACATTTATTTATATATTACTTATATCTTCCTCTAGAAGGTTATATAATACATTAAATAAGGTAACAAGTTTAATTATTAAAATGTAACAAATATTAGATGTATATAATATCATAGTTATATTTTAAAGAATTGGCTTACACTTTGCTAGGTGGAATGATCGTGAGGATTTTCAATAAAAGTTATACCAAAGAGTAGTGTTGTGTATTTTATAATTATAAACTTTAGACAAAATAATTGTATTGAGCCTTTCAATTTTATTTTATTAATATGGACGTGCAGATTGTATTAATACATACTACTACAATAATTGATTTTTTTTTTAATAATTTCCATCTAGTGCTTCTTCTTAAATAAATTTCACACCTATGATAATTATTAATTTCTTAGTGATTGGATTATGTGGCTTATATGATTTTGAATCCTTATTGTATTCCACAAAAATATAGCTTTATTATTTAGCATCTAATTTCTTTCTCCTTTCATTTGGCACATGAGCATATGTCACACAACTAAAAACCCTTAAATGAGAAAAAATAGGTTTTTTGTTATTCCAACCCTCTTGAGTAATTGTACCATGAAAATACATTGTAGGACATCTGTCTAGAAGATATACTTAGCATGCTACCACTTTAGCCAAATAATCGTTTAGTAAAATTTTAACTTTCAAAATACTTCTTGCTATTTCCCTTATAATTCATTTTTTCCCCTTTTTTTACACCATTTTGTTGTGTTGTATACATTGTGGTGAGCTATTTATTGATTCCATTTTTATTATAATAATTTAAAAATTAATTAGATATATGCTCACCTCTAGTATATGATCTTAACACTTTTATGTAATATCCACTTTTATTTTCAACCAATACGTTAAACTCTTTAAATATACCAAATATTTTTGATTTTTATTCTAGGGAATACACCCAAATTGTTCTACTATAATCATCATCATCATCATCATCATCATCATCATCATCATCATCATCATATATATATATATATATATATATATATATATATATAACCAAGAGAGGATGTCTACATATACACCCAAAGATATAAGAGAAAAAAAATCAAGTGGAGCTCTTACTCTATATTATTTACCAACATGAAATACTTTTATATACTATTTTTCAAGAATACACCCTTCACAAACTTTGTATGGAATCTCTATTAAGGGTAAACCTTTTACCATATTATTTTTATACAATTAATTTAAACTATTAAAAATCAAATGGCTAAATATAAGATGTCACAGCCATGACTGATCTTCTACATAAATATTAAAAGAAAAATATAAATCATTTTGCATTCTTAGTGGAAAGATCTTATTCTTTTTCATTGGAACTTGTTCAATGAAATTATTACTAACATTTAATCAAGAATCATACATGTATCATTATGAAATTAGAGTTTATGTTCTTTATGTATTAGCTTCCTAATGCTAATTAGATTATGGTTAACACCAAGAAAATAATACATAATTATGATGTTCTTCTTCTCTCCTTTCTTGGTTTTAATATTTAATATGCCTTTACCCATGAAAATTATTTTTTATCATTCCTCACATTTACTTTCAATTTCATTTATGTTTTCGAGCATATCCTTATTTCCACTCACCTAGTTATTATGGCTACCATCTACAGAGCATTCTTATCATTTACTATTTTAAATGATATGACCAACAATAAACATTGAACTACTATTTTCACTCTCAATCTAATCTACTATTGATTTTTTTTTCAGTTTGTCAATTAATATAAAACTACATCTTTCTACACTTATTTGCATTATGAGCAAGCTTCTCGTAGTATTGATAATAGAAATTATAGTTGTCATAAGTTTACCTCTAAATATATTATTATGGTTGTATTTTTTGCCTTTGCCTTTTATGCTTTCAAATAAATTGGTATTTATTCTTAATTCTTTATGGAAGTTGTTAGTCCTTCATTTTCCTGTTGCACTTATGTTACTTCCACCTATTCCTCTTTTGCCTTTGTTTCTACTAATCAACATTTTTGATTTGAATGGATGTGCTATGGTATAACTAGCTATCTTGTTTAGCCTTTGCTCGTGACTTTTTAAATATCCTATCAATTTATAAACAAAAATTGTTGAAAAATATCTTAACTCTTCAATATTTACAACAATACAATCAAATCTACATGAAATACTCATTAAAATAATTTCAAATAACTTATGATCTTCTAATGTGTCTCCATGACATCCCATTGGATTAACTTTACTCATTACAAGAGTTAAAATATGATTTATCAACTATGAATCTTTTATTTGAAAATTTTTAAAATATCTTATAAGCATCTATAATAGTACTAGTTTGATTTTGATGGTTCTTTGATATGTGTTTTACAGATTATCCCATATTTTCTCTGACCTTATTATTGATGTAATTATTGTAAAAATTGACACATTCATTTAACATTGGATGAAAAATAGTGCCTTGGCATCCATCTTATTCTTCTCCTTAAGATCTCTATTTGTTTGTAATTATGCATTTCAGCTCTCTGATTGAATTGTTCTACAAAACTATTTTTCACAAGCTCCCATAACCATTGAGAGCTAAAAAAATACTTCATTTAGATGATCCAATACTCATATTTCTTTCAATCAAACCAAGAAATGTGATTTTGAATAAGACTATTGCTACACATGTTGATGTTGGAGGAGCAACTTTGGGCTCCCACTTCTAGCCCAACATCTTGGACTTTTGGTGGAGGCTGATAGGGAGATTGAAGTGATGTGTCTCTTTTCTAATAGGGAGATTGAAGAGTTGTGTCTATTTCCTCTCACTTGTATATATAATTATTCCTCATTATTTAAGATATAGAAATATTCAATCACAAGTATAATTTATAAGATAGAGCAAACTTCTAAAGAGTAAATCAGATTTATCTTGTTGTGTTCCTTATTCATTATGTTGCAATTTCTGATTGTTTCAATTTTGATCATAAATCTAACATGGTATCAAAGTGGGTTTGAAGAAGATCATGATCAAACTTGTCATTGCAGCAATACTCTCTATTGTTCTTTATATATCTCATCTATCCCTATTTTAGTCAAGATGGTGAATAGTCTTAAAATTGAGGATAGACTTGAAGGAGAATCCAACTTCACATCATGGAGGTTTAGATTCATGCTCACCTTGGAATAAAATGACTTGGCTGAGTTTGTGGAAACCAAAGTTCCTAAAACATTGGAGGAAGAAGAGAAGGTGCAGTGGAAAAAGAAAGACATCAAGGTGAAGAAGATATTGGTTAACTCCGTTAAAGATCATATTGTTCTAATTGTCTCTAAGTTGAAGACGGCAAGGGACATGTTTAAAACCTTGGAGGAGATGTACAAAATCAACAACACCAGTTGGGCTCTTGCACTGAAGCAACAACTACATCATTTTAGAATTATTTCTTACTTTATGAAGATTTTAGAATTAATAAATTAGCTCTCTACAATTGGTCATGTAGTTGATGACGAAGACTTGACCATGCTTGCTCTCAATGGCCTTCCTTCATCATGGGAATCCTATATTCAAGGAATCAGTGTAAGATCAAAACTTCCCAAGTTTAATCGATTGAGGTTAGATTGCATTCAAGAAGAGTCTAGATTGGTCACTAGAGGAATTGGTCAAAGCTCTACCAATGAAGACATTCATGTCCTTGCCTCTCAATCATTTAAGAAGAAAAGTAAGAATGAGAAGAAAGGATTCTTCAAGAGGAATAGAGATAATGGAACTGATGGTGCTCCCACTTTCAAAAAGAAGAGGGACCTCTCCAAAATCTAATGCTTTAGGTGTGACAAGTATGGTCACATTGCCAAACATTGTCGCTCCAAGCCTAAGCAACAAGCCACCATTGCAAATGTTGATGATGCCTCTCCTCAAAAGGAAATGTGTGAATATTTGTTCTATTCGGCATTATCAAGCATTTTACCTACTGACACCAACACTTGGTTGATTGATAGTGTGCATCTTGACACATCACTAGTTTTAAGAAACATTTATCAAACTTGATGGAGAGAAATTCCACTGAATAATTTATCATTGGAGATGATGCTAGCTATTCAGTAAAAGGGATTGGAATCTCTACTCTCCACTTATAATTTGGCATTACTCTAAGGTTAAGTGATGTTCTCTATATTCCAAGCATCAAATGAAATCTGGTTTCCATTTCAGCCTTAGAAGATAAGGGTTATCAAGTTGCCTTCTTCAAAGGCAAAGTTCTTGTGTGGATGAAGAATTCCAACTTCAAAACTACTCAAATAATTGGAGTTAGACATGATAGCCTCTATAGGCTAATCACTTGTCCACTTCAAGCATTAATACATGATTCTTCAAGCTTGTGTGATCTTTGGCATAGAAGATTGGCTCACCTACACTTTCGAGCTCTACCTATCATGGAAAAGATGATCACGGGTCTTCCAAAATTCAACCAGGAGCATGAAGGTACCTACAAAGATTGTGCCATGGGTAAGAATACTAAAATACCATTTTATAGTAGAGAAAGTAGATCTAAATGTATTCTAGATCTCATTCATTTTGATTTATGTGGTCTAATGTTTGTTGCTTCTTTGAGTCGTTTCTTGTATTACATTATTTTTATTGATGACCACTCTAAAAAGACTTAGATTTATTTCTTCAAATCTAAAGAAGTACTTGAGAGGTTTAAAGAGTTTAAAGCTTAGGTAGAGAACTTATTTGGGAAGAGGATCAAAGTTTTGAGATCTGACAACAGAGGGGAGTACACCTCTGATGAATTCTATAACTTTTGCATTGAAATGGGGATAAAGAGGGAGTTCTATGTTCCTTACAACCCTCAATAGAATGGTGTTGTAGAAAGGAAGAACAGATCTATTGTAGAAGCTACCAAATCTATGATTCATGACAAAGATCTACAAATCTTCCTTTGGGCTAAAGCATCTAAGACAGTTGTTTATGTTTACAATAGAAGCCCTCACCACATTTTAGAGAACATGACTCCTGAAGAAGCTTTCACAGGGGTGAAGCCTGAAGTAAGTAAATTGAGGATCTTTGGTTGTCTAGTATATTTTCACATACCAAAAGATAAAAGGACTAAGTTGAATCCTTCTGGCAAGAAGGGAATATTTGTAGGCTATAGTGAAACTTCAAAAGCCTATAGAATTTACATTCTAGGTCAGAAGTTGATTGAGATCAGTAGGGATGTTACATTTGAAGAGGATGTTGCATTCAAAAGATCTAAGAGCATTCATATGGAGATAGATAATGAAGACCAAGAGTCTCCTTAGGATATGGAAGTTGACCATACTCCTAAAATTTAGATGGAGGTTTTTGATTCAAAAGAAGATGATGTTCTAGTTAAGCCTTTGGAACCAACTGATGGACCTAGTGACATTGTTATAGTATGAAAAAGGCCTCAGTGACTCAAGAAAACATGCAAGAGGTAGGAAAATATACAGCTCCCCTAAGATCTCTTAGAGAAAGTAAGAGACCTCATTAGTTCTCAAATTATGTGTTATTAATGAGTCAAATTATTGAGTCTAAGCCTTCTAGTGTTAAGGAAGCTACTGGTCAACAAGTATGGAGAGATGCTATGGCTGAAGAGTATCAATCCATCCTCAAGAATGATGTTTAGGATATCATACCTAGACCTGAAGGAAAATTTGTTTTTTATTCTAAGTGCCAGCTCTTCAAGATCAAGCATGCAGCTGATGGACACATTGAAAAGTATACAAGGCTAGGTTTATGGCTAGAAGATTCTCTCAAAAAGAGGGAGTAGATTATGAGGAAACCTTTTCTCTAGTTGCTCATTATACATCTGTCAGAACCATCATTGCTATTGCAACATTTAAAGGATGGAAATTACACCAAATGGATGTGAAGATAGCATTTCTAAATGATGTAATCAAGGAAGAGGTATATATTGAGCAACCTGATGGTTTTGAGGTTCATGGGAAGGAGTCTCATGTTTGCAAGCTGAATAAGGCTTTGTACGGCCTTAAGCAGGCTCCTCATGTTCGATATGAAAGAATTGATCGATACTTGATGAGCTTGGATTTCTCTAAGAATGTTGTTGATTCAAACCTATACTTCAAGCTAATTGATGGCAATGCATTAATCTTGGTTCTCTATGTTGATGATCTTCTTATTACTGGAGAAGACCACCTCATTTTCAAATGTAAGGAGTGAGCTTTAGAATTTGAAATGAAGGATCTTGATCTCTTACATTACTTCCTTGGTTTATAAGTATGGCAGAACCCAGATGAGATCATTCTAAGTCAAGGGAAGTATTCTATTGACATATTGAAGAGATTTCGTATGATAAATTGCAAGCTGATGTCTACACCAATGAAGTCAAATTTGTTAAAGTTAAAAGAGGTTGCAGCTAGTTCAGATCTAGTGGATCCTAGCATGTACAGAAAAATGATTGGTTCAATAATGTATCTAGTTAATACTAGACCAGATATTTGATATGCAATGAGTGCACTTAGTCAGTTCATGTGTGAACCAAGACAAATACATCTATTTTTAGTGAAGTATATCCTAAGATACTTGTGTGGCACAGTTAGATATGGCTTTAGATATTCTTCTAGTGTAGACTTGAAACTGCATGGATATACTAATTTTGATTGGGTAGGATGTGTCTCTGATCGGAAGAGCACCTCTAGATGTTACTTCAGTTTGGGATCTGCTATGATTTCCTAGTGCAATAGGAAACAGTCATCTATAGCATTGAGTACAACAAAGGTAGAGTATTTTGCAGCTTGTATGGAAGCTCAAGAAGCAGTATGGCTTTGTAAGCTCCTTGCAAGATTATTTGAATAATCAATGGAGCCTACAATCATTCATTGTGATAACCAAAACGATGTGAAGATTTCTGTCAATCCAGTGTTTCATGATAGAACCAAGCATGTTGAGATCAAATATCATTATATCAAAGATATGGTATTGAGGAAAGCTATTGAGTTGAGGTATATCAGCACTGATGAGTAGAGGGCAGACATTCTCACCAAGCCTCTCTCCAAGTTAAAGTTTGTGTACTTTTGAGATAAGCTTGGTATAGTGGAGAATACAACCTTAACTAAGAAAGACTCTTAGTATCAGTAATCCCTTGATAACGAGTTCTTCTCTGTGAGAGAAGTTCAAGGTGAAATCCCTTGATAACGAGTTCTTCTCTATGAGAGAAGTTTGAGGTGAAATCCCTTGATAATGAGTTCTTCTCTGTGAGAGAAGTTCGAGGTGAAATCCCTTGATAACGAGTTCTTCTCTGTGAGAGAAATTTGAGGTGAAATCCCTTGATAACGAGTTCTTCTCTGTGAGAGAAGTTTGAGGTGAAATCCCTTGATTCCACACTCTAAGAGAGCCATGATGGATGTCATCCATTGTGGTTGACATCACAATGAGGTGATATGTCTTATGTAGCTGGAAGTATCCTCCCTAGCTAAGAGGGAGTGTTGATGTTGGAGGAGCAGCTTCGGGCTCCCACTTCCAGCCCAACATCTTGGACTTTTGGTGGACGCTGATAGGGAGATTGAAGTGATGTGTCTCTTTGCCAATAGGGAGATTGAAGAGATGTGTCTCTTTCCTCTCACTTGTATATATAATTATTCCTCATTGTTCAAGATATAGAAATATTCAATCACAAGTATAATTTATAAGACAGAGCAGGCTTCTAAAGAGTAAATCAAATTTATCTTATTGTGTTCATTATTCATTGTGTTGCAATTTCTTATTGTTTCAATTCTGATCATAAATCTAACAACACATACTCACCATAATTCAACTAGCTTGATAACTTGACTAAATAACGTAACTCTAATAATATTCTAAAAATATGTTATAATACAATTTTAAATAAAATATTTACATACATATTTTTAAGAAAATCATACACACATACTCAAATAACGACGATGATAATTTTTTTATTAAAATATTTATTGTTGAATATAAATAATTATTCTAATATTGTATTCTTGTTTTTCATACTCTCTGGACTTCCTTTCTCTTCTTCTTATATTTACCAAATACTCTCTATACATTTATTTATAGATTACTTCTAACTTCTTTTAAAAGGTTCCCTAATAAATCAAATGAACTAACATGTTTAATTATTAAGAAACAACAAATATTGAAAAAGTGATACAATTATTAAATGTATATAATATCACGGTTATATTTCCAAGAATCGGCTTACACTTTGCTAGGTGACATGATCATGAGGCTTTTCAAGAAAAAAAAATACCAAAGGGTAATGTTGTGCGTTTTCTAGTTATAAAATTCGGACAAAATAACTATACCGGGCCTTTCTATCTTGTTGTATTAAGACGAACTTGGAGATTATATCTGTTGGAAAAGAACAATAATGGATTTATGTGATTTAACTGTACGCAAATGATTTATGATCCTAAATATTTCAAATAAACAACAATTTTCAATAAGCAGGATATATTTGGGTAGTAAATTTTTATGCTTAATAACTACGGAAATACTCAGAGATGCCATTCCAACTTCCCATTCAATTTCAATTAAATGTATCACTTATGCCACCCATTATTAGAAAGTAATTATGATTGCAATTTGAATATTTTCTGACAATAATAATTGATAGTGTAATTTGGGATCAGTCGCATAATAATCACTTATATTATAATGCCACCCCATTCGATACATTCCTATTCACACGTGGTAGATCAAATTCAAGGACTGCATAAGATTTTATTTCAATATCATTAATTGAGGAACATCAGGATTTATGATCCTGAATATTTCCAATAAACAACAATTTTCAATAAGCAAGATATATTTGGGTAGTAAATTTTTATGCTCAATAACTACGGAAATACTCAAAGATGTCATTCCAACTTATTCAATTTCAATTAAATGTATCACTTATGCCACCCATTATTAGAAAGTAATTATGATTGCAATTTGAATATTTTCTGACAATAATAATTGATAGTGTAATTTGGGATCAATCACATAATAATCATTTATATTATAATGCCACCCCATTCGATACATTCCTATTCACACGTGGTAGATCAAATTCAAGGACTGCATAAGATTTTATTGTTAGAAATTCAATATTAATTGGAGATAATTTCTCCCACCTCCCTCCTTTTGTCATGCAAGCAGTTAAACATTCAGTTGAACAATCAGTTAGTAAACTGATAGTGGAACAATCAATTAGTAAACTGACAGTGGAGCAATGAGTTAGTTTACAATCAGCTAGTTAAGTAGTTAGATGATTACTTAATCAATTAGTTTATTTTTGGATTCAAATATATTTAAAGATGCTTGGGTGCATCATTGTAAGTAAGGGAAAAATAAGATCAATAAAATTTTGTTTTTCAAGATTGTAGTAGCTTTCTGAGTTTTGGGTTAACAGTTCTTGTTTTCTTGTTTATTTTCTACTATGTATTTCCCTTCAAATTGGTATCAGAGCAAAAAAAAGATCAGACAGATCATGGGAAGAAGTGGCGCACTCAGTAGAGAAAAGCCCAACAAAAGAGGAAGCTATAGTCTAAACACAGCCTGTTCGTGGAAAAGCTGAGTCAGCTTGAGAGGAACGACGCACAGCAGAAGCGTAGGAAGAAGCCAAACAGTTTGGAGCGTAGCAAGAAGAAGAAAAAAAAAGAAGCAGAAGGTGCTGACTTGGTATAGAATCGTGCAGCGTTGGAGAATATTGGAGAAGTCGCTAGCAAAGGGGAGATGCATAGTTAGACAGGTCACAGCAACCAACAAGCAGCGCGCGCAGTCAGCAGTTTAATACGCAGTCAGCAGTCAATGATTTTGCAGGAAGGAGCACAACCAAAGTTAGGAGTCCACGCACAGCAGTCAATGCGCAACAGCAGTTGATCGTTGGAAAGTAATGGTGCAGTAAAGAAGAGTCGTTTGGTAGAAGCCGTGAAAGGAGAGTTGGAAAATCAAATCGTAGAGAAAGTGCCTACTGAGTTGGAAGAAAGAGAAGACCAACGGAGCATTGAAGAACCAAGATGACAGCTTATAACAGTATTTCACAGCCTCAAATTCCCATTTTCAATGGTAAGAATTATGATTTTTGGGCAATTAAGATGAGAACTTTATTTTGCTCACAAGATGTATGGGATTTGGTAGAAAGTGGTTTTGTAGAACCGCAGGACGAGGCAGCCCATCTGGCATTAAATCAAGCACAAAAGGACCATCTTAAAGAGAATAAGAAAAAAGATGCAAAAGAATTATTTCTCATCCAACAGGCATTGGATGAATCTATATTTTCTAGAGTTGCAGTAGCAACGAGATCCAGAGAGGCATGGAAAATCTTGGAAACTACCTATAGATGTAATATAAAGGTAAAAATTGCTAAACTGCAATCTCTTAGGAGAAATTTTGAAAATTTGCAAATGAATGATTCAGATTCAATAGACCAATTTATGGGTCAAGTTTTGAATATAGTGAATCAAATTAGATCTAATGGAGAAACTATAATGGATCAGAAGATCATAGAAAAAGTACTCAGATGTTTACCCAGTAAATTTGATGCTATAGTTGTAGCTATTGAGGAAACCAAGGATTTGGAACAATTATCTGTAGATGAATTAATGGGTTCTTTGTTAACACATGAATCCAGAATGAATAGGAATAACTCTTCTCTTGAGAATGCCTTCAAGTCACAGGTATCAGTTGGCAGAGGAAGAGGAAGAGCCAGGTCAAGCTTCAGAGGAAGAGGCAGAGGCTGATATGGAAGGAACAATTCAGATGAAGGTGAGAATAGTAATCAAAACTACAGTAGTAGAGGACGTGGCAACAACCACTCACAACAAGGTTCACAGAGGTTTGTTAAATCTAATATTCAATATTATTACTGCAAAAAATATGGTCATTCTGCAAGTGACTGCAGAAATAAACAAAGATATGTGTACAAGTAGAATGCTAATTACACAGGTGAATCTAGTTCTAATCCAGGTGAATTTAGTTCTAGTCCTGGAAGCATGTTTCTTACTTGTAATGTTACTTAAGAAAAAGCTAAAGATATTTTGTTCTTCGATAGTGGATGCAGTAATCATATGACAGGAAATACATAATCTTTTGCTTGTCTTGATGATTCTATAAAATCAAAAGTGAAATTAAGAAATGATATCACAGTAGATGTCATGGGTAAAGGAGTCATAAATGTTTTGGCCAAGAATGGTGAAAGAAGGTTTATACCTGATGTTTATTTTATACCTAGACTAAAACATAATCTTTTGAGTGTTGGTCAGTTAGTGTAGAAAGGTTACAGAGTATCCTTTATGGATAATGTATGCACAATATTGGACAAGTTTCCAAGTGACAAGTCGATAGAAAAAGTGGAGATGACCAAGAATCGCATGTTCCCTCTTCATATTCAGTGCATCCAAAGAAAAGAGAAAGCACACTTCAAATCCATACAGCTAAACCAATCATGGTTATGGCACTTAAGGTATGGACATTTACATTTTGGAGGTTTGAATTTGTTACATAAAAAAATATGGTGAAGGGTTTACCACTAATAGAATAGCCAAAAAGTTCATGTGATAGTTGTATTCTGGCAAAACAACATAGAGAGAGTTTTCTAGTAGGAGGCTCATATACAGCTAAGGTAATATTGGAGTTAGTCCACAGTGATTTATGTGGAGCAATGCAAACTCCATCATTTGGAGGTAGTACTTATTTTCTAACTTTCATTGATGACTTTAGCAGAAAAACTTGGATCTACTTTCTCAAAAATAAGTCTGAAGGCTTTGGAAAGTTTAAAGAATTCAAGGCAATGGTTGAAAAGTAGAGTGGCCATTATATCAAGGTACTCAGATCAGATAGAGGAGGTGAATATATGTCTAATCAATTTCAAGATTTTTGCAAATATCATGGAATCAAAAGATAGTTGACTACAAGGTACATACCACAGTAAAATGGTGTAGCAGAAAGAAAGAACAGAACAATTATGGAAATGGCAAGAAGCATGTTGAAAGCTAAACACTTGTCAAATGAATATTAGGTAGAAGCAGTAGCTTGTGCAGTGTATATTCTGAACAGAAGCCAAACAAAGAGTGTCAAAGATCGAGTTCCACAAGAAGCATGGAGTGGTAAGAAATATAGCGTATATCATTTCATAATTTTTGGTTGTGTTGCATATTCTCTTATACCATCTAAATTGAGAAAGAAACTTGATGATAGAGGTGAGAAATGCATTTTTATTGGCTATAGTGAAGAGTCAAAAGCTTATAATCTGTATAACCCAATTTCAAAGCAAGTGATTATAAGCAGAGATGTAGAATTCAAGGAAGAAGAAGCATGGGATGGTAGCACCATCACAGTTGGAGCACCAATTCCACAGGAAGAAGAAGTTTTTGAAGAACAAAATTTGCAAGGTGGACAATCCTCTCCACAAGCAGGCACAAGCACTCTAGTAAGAACACCTAGGAGGTTTGAACAAGGTGAATCATCTAGTCATGCATGTCACCCTACTCCAAATTCACAAGTAAGTGATGAATCAGATCCAACTCTTGCTACTTTAAGAGCAAGATTGAAAGGTAAGAAAATGAAAAGTTTGAGTGAGATTTATAATCGAGAAGAGAAATTAGATTTGGTTTCAAATTTTGCTCTTTTCACTCATGACCCTATGTATTATGAAGACGCAGCTAATGAGGAACACTGGCTAAAAGCAATGGATGAAGAGTTGAATGCTATTGAAAGAAATCAGACATGGGATCTAACTAATTTACCTGAACGTAAGGATTGTATTAGAGTTAAATGGGTTTATAAGGCTAAATTTGATGCAGATGGAAATGTTGAAAAGCACAAGGCAAGGTTAGTAGCAAAAAGTTTTGTACAAGAACATGGAGTGGACTATAATGAAACATTTGCACAAGTTGCTAGACTGGATACTGTAAGAATGGTATTATCCATAGCTGCTCAAAATAATTGGTATGTATATCAAATGGATGTAAAATCAGCTTTCTTGAATAGATTTCTAGATGAAGTATATGTGAAACAGCCCACAGGTTATGAAGTTCAAGGACATGAAGAAAAAGTTTACAGATTGAAGAAGGCTCTTTATGGTCTTAAGCAAGCACCAAGAGCATGGTATAGCAGGATTGATTCTTATATGATAAATAATGGATTCAGCAGAAGTGATAGTGAGCCTACTTTGTACACAAAAATCAACAAAGAAGGTCAGATTTTGATTGTGTGTTTATATGTTGATGATTTGATTTTTACTAAAAATTTGTCTATAGACACTTTTAAATCAGCAATGAAGAAAGAATTTGAAATGACATATTTGGGATTAATGAAGTATTTTTTGGGAATAGAAGTTGAACAATTAGAGAAAGGAATTTTTATCTGTCAAACTAAGTATGCAAAGGATGTGTTAAAGAGATTTAAGATGCTGAATTGTAAACCAGCACCTACACCAGTTGCTACAGGGACTAAACTTAGCAAAGAAGACCAAGGGTCTAATGTTGATTCCACAACATTCAAAAGGCTAGTTGGAAGTTTGATGTATCTTACAGCTACTAGACCAGATATCAGTTATGGGGTTAGTTTAATCTCAAGATTCATGGAGTCATCGAAAGACTCACATTGGCAAGTTAGAAAAATGATATTAAGATATGTGGCAGGAACTACAGATTATGGAATTTTATATTCCACAATTAATGATTTTAGTTTGATTGGTTTTACAGATAGTGATTTTACAAGTAGCGTTGATGATAGGAAGAGTACTTCTGGACATGCCTTTCTTTTAGGAATAGGTGTGGTCACATAGGCATCCCAAAAATAGCCTATAGTGACACTTTCATCAGCAGAAGCAGAGTATGTAGCAGCCACATCAGCAGCATGTCAAGCAACATGGATGAGAAGAATATTGAAAGATTTATTACAAGCACAGAAGGAGTCAACACCAATCTTCTATGATAACAAATCAGCAATCACTTTATCAAAAAATCATGTGTTTCACAAGAGGAGCAAGCACATTGATACAAGATTTTACTTTATCAGAGAATTAGTGAACAATGGAGAGATCCATCTGGACTTTTGCAGATCTGAAGATCAATTAGCAGATATATTTACAAAGGCATTACCAAAAGAGACCTTTGATTATTTGAGACAAAATTTAGGCATTGTAAATGCTAAAATTGTAAGTGGTAGAAATTAAGGGAGAGTGTTAGAAATTCAATATTAATTGGAGATAATTTCTCCCACCTCCCTTCTTTTGTCATGCAAGTAGTTAAACATTCAGTTGAACAATCAGTTAGTAAACTGATAGTGGAACAATCAGTTAGTAAACTGACAGTTGAGTAATGAGTTAGTTTACAATCAGTTAGTTAAGTAGTTAGATGATTAGTTAATCAATTAGTTTATTTTTGGATTCAAATCTATTTAAAGACGCTTGAGCGCATCATTGTAAGTAACGGAAAAATAAGATCAATAAAATTTTGTTTTTCAAGATTGCAGTAGCTTTCTGAGTTCTAGGTTAACAGTGCTTGTTTTCTTGTTTATTTTTCTACTCTGTATTTCCCTTCATTTATTTCAATATCATTAATTGAGGAACATCCGGATTTAAATATGCAAATAATAAATAGGGATAAAATTTCCCAAGTCTTTATTGTTTAATAAGTTTATGTTACAGTGACAATCGTTAGTTTTGTATGCGCAACCACTATCAATCAGAGACATTTGCAAGCCCTATAATGATATCAAAACTTGCACGGTATTTTTATTCAGAGACAAACTTAAAATTCATTGTATTATTGGAAAATAAATAAAATACTTGTCAGCAATAAAATACTTATTATCATAATTTTGCCATTTACTGTCAAGAAATCAACAATTGCCAGTTATATTCCATCTTGACGGCGGACCCTTAGCCTTGACCTTGCAAATTGAGCATACTCCGGATCCAAAACCGGAGCGGGCGCTATATAAAATTCTTGAGCATGAATTATTTCAGCCAGCAGCATTGCCAAAAACAAAATTAGCGCAACCGCATACTTCTTCATGCTGGACTTTCAATGCAATACAAAGAAAGAATGGTATAGCAATACATGGCAAGGCTGCTTCTTATAATCATCATATAACCCACCCCTGCCGTAAAAGACCAGATTATTTAAATGAATGTGAACGGGTCTAGGTATATTTGCTATGGAATAAGATTTTAGCAGGAAGATGCCGTATGGGATAAGATCTGTGAACGAGTCAGTGTTGAAGATTTGTGGTCATGAAAATTATTGACCTCAAATCTTAAATTCGTTACATGCTAATTTTGATTAACAATGAGTCTTTGTTGAATTTCCGACTCGCAGCCTCCGCCTTTAATGGTGGCAGAAAACCTCCACAGTCAACATTTATAAATTTGGCGTAGGAAATATGCTTTTGCTATGGCTTTCAAAATAAATGTTTAAGAAAAAAGGAGGACGACTTTAGCAAAGGAGGACTTTCAAGGGATCGGCAGAAAAGGAAAGAACCTCCCCCGTCCAAAGCATGGTTTAAAAGGGAGAATTTTCAAAGAGAAAACCACGGACCAATTCTAATCTCAAATTAAGTTCTAACCCTTTTCATTTTGGTTAAAGAGTGAATGATTCTCCGGAAACAAAAGTATTAGAAACAACAGACCATCTAAAAGATTATTTTAGCAAATCAATTACATGGTCCAACTAAGACCTTTAATTTTCCAAAAGAAACAATAGCATATGATCCAAATAATAAAACTTGAGTCTCTACAGACATACGTGATCTCTTGTACAAAAGAAGCTTAATGCAAATGAAAGATTTTTCCGAAAAATTTGTGGTGGAGGCTTTGGGTAGAAGTAAACCCACTTTGTGTTCTTCACACAATCAATAATATGTTTTTGGCCTTAGTGTTTTGAAATTTTTACTATTGTTGTATAGTCATATTTAGTTGGCTTTGTCTTTAGCTTTGTTTTGGTTTATGTATTTAGTCCTTGTGTCTCTCTAGAAGAGCTTAAATTTGATGGCAATATGGATGTATTTATGATTTTTAATTGCAAAATATAATCAATTTTTTTAAGATATTATTTATATATATATATATATATATATATATTAAATACCAATAATTATATGTATATTTATAGATTTCATGCATAATAATCACTTTGTGGATTAAGTGTTGCCTTACCCACCTATTGGAAGTTGTTGTAAAAACAACCCTTGTGGAATCCCCTTGATATAGCCTTGTGGAGCTCTAATTGGTCCCATAAGTGGAATTCTTATGCATTATAATAATGTTTTACTTACTATAATGCAGACACGTATTAGCTAGTAAATGCAACCATGTTATGAATAAGTCATGAATATTTATACTCGGAAGAATATTCTATAAAGAATATTCTAATTAAAAGCATGATTAGAATTTATGTTTATGCTTAGAAGGAACAATGTAAAGCCATGATTAGGCATTTTGTAATGTTGTTAAATGCTTCCAAAAAACAAGTCTGTGATTATGGTGGGATTAGGATCCCTACAACTGTCATGTGAGCTCCCAAACTAATGGAGAACATTCTAAAAAACTTTGAGAGTTGCATGTGAATGCCTGAAATGACTTCTCGAATGTTCAAAATGGTGGGTGCAAGATGTTGCACTGACCCACAAGTGATTTAATTTTGGCTACCATAGCTATATGGTTTGTTTTTTGTTGATTTCATTTTGTGATGAATGACAGAATTATGCATGAAGCATAATCAAAAGTGATGGAAAGACCACATAATAGTATGGTTGCTACAATTAATAACATTCTATGGTGAATGTTATTAAGTTATGCTTGAGACAACTAAATTTTGTGGGAAAATTACCACACCTAAGTATCATACTTGTACTTTAGATTTAACTGTTTGGTGTTAAATCAACTACTATTAAAAAGTTATTGGTTGGTAATGAGGTGAAAAAGTCAATTTATTCTACGATCTTGCAAGAACTATTTTGAAAATATTATTCTATTTAACTACATATCCATACTATGATGCAATATTAGCATAAAATTATGTTAGAATCAAAATTATGATATTGATTTTTGAAATCATGCTAGAAATCTATGAAAGAATCTTTAAAAAAGTTAAAAAGTTTAAGAATATATTTAAAGTTTACATCATGATTATTGTGAATAATCTTTTTTTCTCTTGAGTTTGGAAATTTGCAAGTCCTTATTTAACCAAGTTTAGAAGAATGATACTTCTATTTCAAGATTTTAGATTTTACGCTTGATCGCTATATTTTTCTGAACCATTATGCTGATAAAATCAACAAGTGAATGACCAGATTCTTAAGGGAGTGGAACACTTAGATATGGTTAAGAGCCTTTAGGGGATCTTATTAGGAAGGCAAGTATGCTTATGGAGCTTGGAGCTTATCAATATAGACCTACACATTGATACACCTTGAGCTATATACACTTCACATGATAACATTCTTCCCTATAAAACCCTCTAGAGGTATTTACCCCTAGTTCAGAGTCCATTGTGACCTAAATCTAGTTATAGTTTATTTTTCCCTAGGCACCGAGATGGTGCCTCTCTAAGGGAGGCAGGATGTCATATTCCCAATTATATCCTAAAGGCTAAGTATCATCCCAATTAAATTAGTTAGTGTTAAGAATGGTATGTAAGGACATATACCAAAGTGTTATTCTACCTTACAATCATCATTAACTCTTAGTCAATTTGTCACACTCATCTCATTTCCAATAAACAACAAGGAGACTGGTAATCGAGTCATTATTCAAGTATTACACTGACATGATTCAACCTAAAAGGTGGAAGCTTGTCTTAATTTACAAAAGTCAAGATCGTGACATTGCCCCAATTTGTAATAAGGGTTATTTTTTATATTCATTGGTTTACTCATAAAAGAGGCTCGTGGGACCTTTCTTGATTGATGTGTGATTATATATATATATATATATAGAGAGAGAGAGAGAGAGAGACAGAGAGACATATATTTGATTGAACCATTTGGTTAAAATTTACATCACAGTATTATGATCATATATTATAACCTTTGGAGGACACACAATGATTATTCTAATGATATGTTGGTTTCTAGATAATGAGGCCATTAATGGACAATTGTGACTAATTGAATCTTTTATTATTCAACCTTGAATAATCTTCTTATAGCTGAAAGGCAATTGCAATATTGTGTTAAGTTAGGGCAATGCTAGCGAGATATCTCGAAGTTTTACATTATTTTAACATAAACTATATGCACATATATCATTACATATTGGGTGTTTAGGATTATGCATCATTTTCTCTTTATATGAAAGTGATTGAGTATTGTATGCTAATATGTTATTGTTTTGAAAAGCGGTTAGGTTGTCGATTCAGTCCTCTTTGTCAAAATTTCATAAGTTTCACACTTAGTTGTGTGGCCTGCCTAGATAAGTGGGTGTAAGGATACCGAGATGATGTATAAGATTTTAATGCTATCATTATGATTCCTATGTGACATAACACTTGGGTAGCAGGTATAAAGGGCCAAAGAAAAATAACCTTTATGTTTGAATTCCTTGAAGACTTGGACTAACTCATTGTCAATAGGATCTTGTTATGAGATAACATTGTCAAATGTATCAAAGGAAAACGAATTCTTTCTCATTGTAAATATTAGCTCATAAATAGAATTATTTTGGCATCATTCGAAGTTGATTTCATAAGTCAAAATAGAAGGATTCAAACAAATAATTATGTTTTATTATCATTATTTTGATTGACTTATAGACAATTTGGGAGGAGTTTGACTTAGGGTTATTGCATGTTTTGGGGAACCACCATTGCGAGATTTGGGGGAAAATGAGGAGTGGCGAGCTTTGTGGAAATTTGTGAAGAGATTTAGCTGCATGAAAAAATCTTGTATTGGTAAAACCAATGTATAAGTTTCTCTAATGGCACCATTCGAGGCACTATGGAAGCCATATAGTGGTCGAGAATGGTGGCCATGGATTAAAAAAACCAATCAAGGAAAAGAGGTTGAATCCTCTATAAATCAAGGAAGGTTATATATATATATATATATATATATATATATATATATATATATAAGTTTGAGTTGTGGCAAAAGGCATAATATGTTTTTTTATTGTATGTTCAGTGTATTGGGTCATATACGCCTAGTAAGGTATGTGTATAGGCTCTATTATCATGAATAAGATCAACCTTATCTGCATGATTATGGTCTTAAGTTATAGCTTTTTTTTTCAATCTATTGTGCAAGATGATGAATTTTATTTTTGGGTATAATTGTAAATTCAACAAAGATTGTTTCGATAAATTCTTTGGATTTTGTATAAGAATTTCATGTTTTTAGGTACTCAACATGTATATAGAATGAGAATTGCTTTCCTTTCTTCCTTATTGCTCTAGTCTTTGCTCTTTTTGTTGGGTCAAATATGACTGGATATTTTCATGGCTATGATTTTAGTTGGAAAATTGAGAATAGATTTATTTATTCATGGTAAAATATTGGTTAGGTTAAATTGATTAATAGGCAATTTTGCCTACCTAGGATTTATTATTTTGTGGCAATATAGTTGTAATTATGGATTTTACAAATAGGGAGAGGTCTTATCCATTCTATTTAGTTCAATGATAAAGTTTTACTATTGTTTCCATCAAATTATTGTTTTTAAATGTTAAGGGTGTTGCTTGGATGAAAAACATTCCCTTTTGGATCATTTAAACCTTTCTGTTGCAGCATAAATAGCAGGATGAATTATTGGGTCAAGATTGGATGGAAGTTAAAATGTGTTTTTTAGTTCCTTTTGAGGAAATAACTTCCTGTATATAACTTATAATGTGTCATAGAGTTGAATTTTAAGGATGTTTCTTATTTAGGGTGGAAACAAATGTTTAAGTTTGCCTATAGCATCGGTAGAGTATTAAGGTGAAGCATCTATTATTTTGATCTAAGGTGAAGTTGATTTTGTGAGTAATTTTTTGTTTATATGTTAGTTGGACATGCTATGAATGGGAAAGATATTCTATTGGTGTATATTTATTTTAATGGCACAAATTCGGGGTCATTTATCTTACAGTTATGATATGTATATGGAAATAAAGTATGGGCTGTCCAAATTTTAGCATGTAAACTTTCTTCAGTAACTAAGTCAATATGAACAGATTTTTATCAAATAGTTCTAGTGTTACTCTTATATAGTTTTAGTGTTACTCGTAATTTAAGATAGATGATCACTGAATATATGTGTAATTAGAAATGTTAAAATAGTTATGAACAATCTCGTAACTGAGGAGACATACTCTGTAGATTTGGATAACGCATGGGCTGTACATGCTTAATTGAGTTACATTCATAAATTGTACTCTTTAGTTCAGTGAGAATAGGGGGTTTGACCCTTTTTTAGTTCAGTGAGAATAGGCGGTTTGATCCATTTTTACTTTACTTGCATAAGGCAATCGAGTATATTATAAAAAGTGGATTTGCTAAAATCCTCGATTGGATAGTAAATCTAATTGAAATTTTAATGAGGGTAGGAAATATTAATTGGGCCTTTTTTTTAAATTGCCTAAATAAATTAAAGGGTCGGGCAAGAGTGATATGTGATTGGAAAAAGTTGTATGTTTTCCTTAAGCCTTGTACAGATATTCTTATCGAGATATAATGAAAATAGAATGATTGTTCGCTGTTTTACTGAATTTCTGCATTTTATATAGTACTGCATATAAAATGAGGTAAGTGGTATGTTTTAGAATTATTCTTCTTCTAAATTAAATTGTGCTTGCAGTTAATATTATTGTTATAATTTGCTTATATATAGCATGCTTGGGAAGTTGTTAAATCTGAAGGTTATTTTTCCAGTAATGAAATTTTAGCATCGTATATCATGCCTTTGGGTAGGGGAGATTTCCAACTTTATTGAATATTATCAAAAAAGATGTATTTTTCTTGTTGGGCATTAAATTGTTGTGTATAGTGGTATAGTGCTTGGAAATCATTTATTATTTGGACTACTCTTTTGGCATAAGGTAATGAAATTTATATACCTACTTATAACTAAGGTAAGTATGTGGATTGCATGCAAGGAAGTTTTGCATGGCTAAATCATAGCATTTTTCCTTGTTTAATGATTTATATCGATCAAGTACTCTTAGTATTACGAGTGTAAGCTATTTAAATGATTTCTGGGCAAGAAATCTGAATTTCACTTCCTAGGCTTACTAGCCAAATTAATGTATATAATGTTTATCCCTTTAAAGTAACCTTGGCAACATTGTGCTGACTAATTTTGATACATGTTTTATTATAGAGAATTTTATTAGAATTTATCCTTTTTCTTGGAAAGTGATCTTTTTCAGATGTTGATTTCTAGATATGATTTGCATAGAATTGCTTGTATCTGGTCTAAGACTATATCTTGTGATTTAATATTGAATTCTTGTCACTATTGACCTGGGTTTATAATTCTTCTATGCTAGCCTCTGGAATGACAAATCAATGAGTTTGATCATCACCCCGTAAGGGGTGGCTTCTAGTTTTGAATCCATGTACTCCTTTCTCCATTTTAGAATGAAAGTTGATTAATTCTACCTTCTCTTCATTGAATAAGTTGGGTTAAAAGTATGTGTAATCATGTTGAGATGGTAATGTCTCTTAAGCTAGTAATATCTTGTGAACCCATTACAATAATAAGAATCCTTATGGTTATGTATTATGTTACTATTTACTATAACATATCTCTAAACCTTTTTGGGTGGTTTTAAACCTTAGCTCTTGGCTAAAAACAACATTTTGAGAATACTAAAGTTTTAGTGCCAATTGTGGTTCTAATGGTAATGGAAGAACTTAGTAACTTGGCAGAGAATTCAAGTGAGAGTAGTGCACATCGTTGGTGGGCCAAGTTATTGGTAAATCTCTCTTTTATTCATACTTCTTTTACTATCCCACCTTGAAGTAATGATTGAAATGAAAAAAGGGATTGGAGTTGGTCATTTCACTTTATTGGAAATCCCATTATTGAATCACGTTTTCAACTTGGTGAAAAACACTCTTTGCATTTGAGCTGAATTTATTTATCAATCCTAAAGTGTTGTGTAATACTTTAATGATAAAGTGATTGGAGGTTTTGCCTAATATTTAAATAAAAATTAAAAAATGGATGCATTTCATTGGTTTATTTCAAAATCTTTATATATTATAATAAGTAAGACTATTAACTGCTACATATAGACATCTAAGTTTTGTTTGGGATAGTTATAATTGTCAAATTATATTTTTATTGGGTATTTTTGTGTTTTAAATTATATACTCATATTAGTTTATTATTAGAACTTTTTATCTATTTTTTTCCCATGATCTTGTTAATATAATTTTCCTTTTTCATGTTTGTGATTCCCTACCTAGATTTCTCTCTCCTCCACTCATTTCCTGTAGTGTTGGGAATTTATCTAGAAATACACCACTACAATTTGAAAAAATAATTTTTAGGTCATTTCAACCTCTTTTTTGGTTCCTTGTCTCTCATGTTCCTATTTTCAAGATTTCTTATTTGTTGTGTGTCAACTTGCATACCAATTATTTATTAATTTAAATTTAAAAAGTTCATAAATAGACAAGTGTATTAGTCTATATAAACCAAGGTTTTAAAATACAAGTTAATGATACATGAAATAAAAGAGTTTGAGAAATAATATAAAACAAAAGTTTTCATTTATTAGATAACCATCCATGTGCCAACACAGATGTCAAGTATTTAGAGATGACTATATAACATTTACTTTTATTTATACTTAATTTTGGCTTGGGTGTAATTTTAGATGTGAGTTTTTATTGGTTTATATTACTTGTGTATTAATCGATGATATCATTCATACTCTGATCTTATTATCACATTTTTCTATTATGTGCCCAATTCTTCTCCCCCTTTTTTTTTGTTATTTCTCTTCCTCTTGTTTTCAAGTTTCCCATTTGTTTTTATAGGCTTTTATGTTTGACAAGGAGCACAATAATATGCTCATGGATGACCAAAACCATAGTAAAAACATCCAAATCTAAGCATGTGTATACCACTACACTCATGGTTCCCAATTTTAGTATGGCCTCTTTGCCATACCATTACACTCATGGTTCCAAAAAAATAAAGTTGAGTCTCCATAGGCATCTATGGAAGTCCTTGTATAAAATAAGCTTAATGCTAATATAGAAATGAAGTATGGTTTAAAAAATAGTTAGTCGAGGCTTTGTGTATAAGTAAATCCAATTTGTGTCTTCAAAGAAACAATAATGTGTTTTTTCCCTAAGTGTTTTGATATTTTATTTATTACTATTGTTATATAATAGTATTTAGTTAGCTTTGTATTTAGATTTTGACGTTATATATTTAAATGACATGTATCTTAGGAAGGGCCTAAACCTGATGGCCATATGGATGTATTTATGATTTTTAGTCCTAAAATACAATAATTTTATTTAGAAAAATATAATAGATACAATGTAAAAAATTTAAAAAAAAAAAAATTGGCAATAATTATATGTATGTATGCATGCATGCATGTATGTATGCATGCATGCATGTATGTATGTATGCATGTATGTATGTATTCATATATGTATCTATGTACCTATGTATATCTATATGTATGTATATATGCCTATGAATATGTGTGTGTGTGTGTGTGTGTGTGTGTTAATGTAGATACACACGCATGCACACATGCACGCACGCACGTGCACACACACACACACACACACACACACACACACACACACACACACACACACACACACACACACACACAAAGTTTTATCTTATATTATGAATTATATTAATATTTGAAGATAAATGTTGAGTAGATAAACATCATAAAAAGAATCATGACAAACTAATATTTTCTCTCAAGGAGCAAGTATATGGATATGTATATGTGTATTTGTATGTCTATATACACATACATATATACATATACATATGTATCTATGTATGTATGTATGTGATGCAAAAAAATAGGCCAACATTTCAGAGGCCAAAACTTTTTACCCATAACTCTGTTTGAGCTCTTCCACATCCAAAAAATACCATATCAAAAAAAAAAAAAAAAACTGCCTTAAGGTTACCTATCTCCTTAGATTTTATTTTGATATTTTTTAGAGGACATACATGATCATTTGAGGGTCCAAAATTAACATTTAATGAAATTTTTAGGAATTTTCTATTTTTAAAAATTGTTTATTTTTAGGACCGGACATCAAATTCAATTGAATTTCATCCCATAGGCTAATTTTAGTGTTTAGGTTATTTTTTTTAAAAAAATAGAGCCATGCATACTTATATGCAAAACTTACCATAAATAGTGTCTACTAAAAATAGACATTTTTTTTAGATTTTAGTTTTTTCAAATTTTGTATGTAAACTCAATTTTTTTAGTTGAGGATTATTTAAGGATGGTTTGGATTTGTAATTATTTTGAGTTATTTAATACAATTAAATACAATTTATTATTTAGAATCTTGGCCTATTGGTAATCTTATTTTTCTTATTAGTTTTTTGTTTCATTCTTTGGTATCAGAGCTAGTTATAATCTTAAAGGAGTAAATAATGGTGAGAGGATGAGGAGGTGTTGCACAGATGAATTAGAATATATAATATCTATAGATTTAAGTTCAATAATTAACAAAATTTATCACCAATCAATAGAGAAGACAAGGTGGTGATGAGAAAGACACAAATCATGATGAAAAATTTCAACAAGAAGAAGAATAGCAAGAGCACCATCGATGGAAGAGAGGATGGTTCAAGATTTAAAAGAAAAAAATGAAGGAATCAAGGTTAATGTTTTAGATTATGGAGGTAATTTAAAACCAAAGATTTGATAGATTAGATGAAGAACATGGAGAAGTTCTTCGAGTAGAAGACTATGAGAGAAGACAAGAAGGTAAATTTTGCATGCATAAAATTGAAAGGTCATGCAATGATTTGGTGGGATCACCTATAGAAAGAGAGACAAATAAAATATAAAGAGAAGATTAATTCATGAAAAAATATGGAGAATAAATTGATGAAGAATTTTCTTTCTGTTGATTATATATAAACCCTATACAGAAGATCTTAGAATTTGAGGCAAAAAGATCATAGTATACAAGAGGATAAAGATGAATTTTATAACGTTTCCATACAAGTGGGGCATGATGAAATACAAGAGAATATGGATACAAGGTATGTAAATGTTTTTAAAAAAATTATTCAAGATTAATTAAGCATGCATACAATACTTTACATGGAAGATGTTTATCAATTAGCTTTGAAGGTAGAAGAAAAATAAAATAGAAAAAAATTTAAAAGAACATCTCTTGTTCCAAGAAGAGGTAGAACCCCTAAAAATAGGGGATGAGATGAGTTTAATACCACTATAGGTGGATATAATACCAATAGAGGTGAATCATCACATGGTGCAGAAAGGCAAGATGATAATAAGTAATAGTTTCAATACCAACAAAGAGGATAAGGATTTTAGAGAGGATGAGGTTATGGTGGTGTTAGAGGATGGTTTCCAAATCAAGGTAGATCTTATGTATGTTATAAATGTAGAAAAAAAGGGAACATAAAATTTGAGTGCCCACACTATTAAGATCAAGGAAAGAGGTAAGATCACCCAAGAGTAAATCTAGTTAGGCTAAAATAGAAGAAAAGAATACTAAAGTTGAACCAGCAGATGTTGGAAATAATCTCATGATGAGAATAACTATGATCACTTCAAGAAAGGATAAGTGTAAAATAAAGAAGGTGGTGATGCATGACTGTGATCAAATATTTTTTGAACAAGATGTACTTCAGGTAGAAAGGTATGTAAAGTAATTATAGATGGTGGTAGTTGTGAAAATATGGTTTCTAAAGAAATGATAGAGAAAATAAATTTACAATGTGAAAAGCATCTTAATTCTTATCAAATTTCATGGTTTAAGGGGAATGAGGCTATAGTAGATAAAAAGAGCTTAATCAAGTTTTCTATAAGAAAAACTTATAATGATGAAATATGGTGTGATGTTATTCTGATGGATGCATGTCATGTGTTATTGTGGAGACCGTGGCAATTTGATAGGAAAGTAGTTCATGATGGATCAAAGAACACATACACTTTTTATTAATATGTTACAAATATATTTTTGTTACCTCTTAAAGAGGAAGAGAAGATAGAAAACATGATCTCTATTAACTAATTTATCCAAGATATGAAAATGGTAGGTTTTTATTATGTATTAGTAGTGAATAATAAAGAAATAGAAATGGTGCCAATACCAATAGAAGTAGAAAGAGTGTTGAAAGAATATGTAGATGTTATGCCTGGTGAGTTACCAAATGGTTTACCACCGAAGTGAGATATTTAGTACAACATTGATTTTATTCCAAGATCAACTACCCAATCAATCAACTTATAGGATGAGTCCAACAAAACATATAGAATTAAATAAATAGGTTGCTGAATTGCTAAGAAAGAAGGTGATAAGTGAGAGTATGATTCCATGTGCAACACCAGCATTGCTAACTCAAAAGAAAGATAGAATATGGAGAATGTGTGTGGATAATAGAGTAATTAACAAAATTACAATAAGGTATAGGTTTCATTTACCTTGTTTAGATGATATGATGGATGTGCTTGCAGGAGCAAAATATTTTAACAAGATTGATCTAAGGAGTGGTTATTATCAGATTCAAAATTTTCAAGGAGATGAGTAGAAAACTACATTCAAGACTAGGGATGGTTTATATGAGTGGATGGTGATGTCATTTAGATTATCTAATACACCTATCACATTTATGATAGTGATGAATACAATTCTACAAGAATATATTAGTAAGTTTGTGGTTGTTTATTTTGATGATATTTTGATATTCAATAAGGCTAAATAAAAACACTTACAGTATTTAAGAATCATAATGGATTTGTTAAGAAAGGAGAAGTCATATGAAATTTTGAAGAAGTGTAAGTTTATGCATAATAGTTTTGTATTTTGGGGATTTTTAGTTTTGGTAGATGGCTTGAAAATGGATCAAGAAAAGATAAAGGTAATTGTCGAGTGGCCTATTCCAAGAAGAATTACAGAGGTAAGAAATTTCCATGGTTTAGTAATTTTTTATAGAAAATTTATTTAAAAATTTAGTAGTATTGTGGCACCAATAACAGATTGTATGACAGGGAAGGAATTTGCATGGACTAGAGAAAACATAGAAAGCTTTGAAATTTTGAAGAAGATTATAGAAAAACCAATTTTGGCATTACCAGATTTTAACAAAGTATTTGAGGTTGATTTTGATGCTTCATTTGTGGGAATTGGTGTTGTGTTGACTCAAGAAGGAAAGCTAATAGCATATTTTGGTGAGAAATTGAATGAGGTAAGAACACAATATTCTAATTATGATGTTGAATTTTATGAAATTATATAAGCATTAAGACATTGGATGCATTATCTGGTTCTTAAAGAGTTTATATTATTTAGATATCATGAGGCTTTGAAGTATGTGAAAACACAAAATAATTGAATAGTAGGCATGCAAAGTGGGTTTATTGTAGGGGTATGCTTTTGTATTGAACCCTAAATCAAGAAAATAGAATTAGGTAGTTGATGAATTGAGTATGAAGGTAGTGTTATTAACTACTATGGTGAGTGAAGTAGTTAGATTTGAAGCTATTAAATAATTATATGATATTGATCCATATTTTAGCAAGGTAGTTGAGCATTGTAAGAATTTATTAACAAGTGGGATAGATGATATTTATGATGAGTATCTTATATAATAATGTTATCTCTTTAAATTTAAATAAGTATGCATTATAGTTGGGCCTCTACGAGACAATATAATAAGAGAATTAAATAGTGGTGGTTTGGCTGGACATTTTAGTAAAATAAAGACAATAGCTTTGGTAGAAAAAAAATATTTTTAGCTAAAGATGAAGAGAGATGTGACAAGGTATGTTTCAAGGTGTATAATATGTCAGGTGGCTAGGACATGCACAAAATACTAAATTATATATGCCATTACTAGTTCTAAAAGGACCATGGACAGATTTGAGTATAGACTTTGTGTTGGCATTACCAAACACATAGAGAGGTAATGATTAAATTTTTGTTTTTGTAGATATATTTTATAAAATAGTTCATTTCATTGCATTTAATAAAACCAATGATGCCACTAGATTTTCATAATTTTTTTTGAAGATATTGTGAGATAGCATGGTGTTCCAAAAACTTTTACTATAGATAGGGACATGAAATTCCAAGTCATTTTTAAGGGACTTTATGGAATAAGATGGGTACTAAGATAAAATTTAGTATTTCATATCACTCACAAGTAGATGGATAGATAGAACTTGTGAATAGGAGCTTGGAAAATTTGTTGAGATGCATAGTGGGAGAGAAACCCAAGCAATGGGACTTGGCTTTACCTAAGTTGAATTTGCATATAACAATTTAGTGAATAGATCAATAGGAAAGTCACCATTTCAAATTGCTTATGGGAGAAATGCTATGGGTATTTAAGATTTAGTAAAATTACCAATTTTAGATAAAATTAGTAATGATGCAGAAACATTTGCAGAGCATATGCAGTAGTTGCAAGAGGGAGTAAGAAGAAAGTTGTAAGAAAGTAATGAGAAATATAAAGTAGCAGTAGATATTAGAAGAAGATCAAAGGTATTTTAATGAAGAGAGGTTGTAATGGTTTACTTGAGAAAATAAATATTTCCAAAAGGCATGTACAACAAGTTAAAGTACAAGAAAATTGGACCATGCATAATTATGAAGAAAATCAATGACAATGCTTATGAAGTGAGTTCACCACAAATTTTTTATATATTTTCAGTATTTAATGTTTCATATTTATATGAATTCCATGGGGGAGATGGTGAAGATGATGAAGATGAAGTAAATTGGGAGTAGCAGGTTCCAAAGAAGAAGAAAGAAAAAATAGTGTAGGTTTTAGATATGAAGACAGTAAGCACAAGGTAAGGGAATTATAATAGGTATTTGGTACAGTGGGAAGGATTTTAGTAGGAAGATAGCACTTGGATTATATAATGGGAGCTAAATAATATTCATAAAGATAAATGGCATCAGTATAATCATGTCAACTTAAAGGAGCTGAGTTATTTTCAACCAGAGGAGAGTGATGCAAAAAAAATAGATCAATTTTTTGGAGGCCATAACTTTTGACCCATAACTCCATTTTATCTCTTCCACATGCCAAAATGACCATATCAAAAAATTTGATCTTCCCTAAGGTGTTTTATCCCCTTATATTTGATTTTGATATTTTTTTGAGGCCATACATGATCATCTGAGGGTACAAAATTAATAATTAATAAATTTTTTGAATTTTTTTTATTTTTATAAAATATGTACTTTTAGGATCAGATGTCAACTTCAATTGAATTTCATCCCATAGGATAATTTTAGTGTTTAGGTTATTTCAAAAAAAAATAGATATGCACACACTTACATGTGAAACTTACCATAAATAGTGGCTACTAAAAATAGACTTTTTTATATTTTATTTTATTTTCAAATTTTGCATGTAAACTCTATTTTCCAAGTTGAGTCTTATTTAATAATGGTTTGTAGTTGTGCTTATTTCAAGTTATTCAATAAAAATCAATACAATTTATTATTCAAAATTTTGGCCTATTGGTAATCTTATTTATTATGTTAGTTTTTTATTTCATTATCTAGTATCAGAGTAGGTTAGACTATTGGAAGAGTATATAATGGTAAGAGGATTATGAGGTGTTGTGTAGACGAACCAAACTATAAAATATCTATAGAAGAAATTTAAACAATTAACAAAGTTTATCACTAATTCGCAGAGAAGACAAGGTGGTGATAAGGAAGATGTAGATCATGATGAAAAAGTTCAGCAAAAAGAAGAATAATAAGTGTAGCCACCATTGATGGAAGAGAGTATGGCTCGAGATTTAGAAGGAATAAATGAAGTAACCAAGGTTGATTTTTTATATTATGGAGGTAGTTTAAAACATGAGGAGTTGATAGATTGGATGAATAGCATGGAGAAGTTCTTTGAGTGGAAGACTATGAGAGAAGACAAGAAGGTAAAGTTTGCATGTACGAAATTGAAAGGTCATACAATGATTTGGTGGGATTACCTATAGAATGAGAGACAAATAAAAGGTAAAGAGAATATTAATTCATGGAAAAATATGGAGAATAACCTAAGGGAGAAATTTCTTCCTATGGATTATACACAAACCCTATATAAAAGATTTTAGAATTTGAGTCAAAAAGATCATAGTATACAAGAGTATATAGATGAATTTTATAATCTTTCCATATGAGTAGAGCATGATGAAAAAAAATATTATGTGGCTCCAAGGTATGTAAATGGTTTTAAATTTTCTATTCAAGATGAATTAAGCATGCATAGAATACTTTGTATGGAGGAGGCTTATCAATTAGCTTTGAAGGCAAAAAAAAATAAAATAGATAAAATTTTAGAAGAACATCTATTGGTCCAAGAAGAGGTATATCCCCCCAAATAAGGGATGAGGTGAGTTTAATACCACCATAGGTGATTCTAATACCAATAGGGGTGAATCATCACGTGGTGTAGAAAGGCAAGATGATAATAGGCAAGGGTTTAAATACCAATAAAGAGGATGAGGTTATGATGGTGATAGAGGATGGTTTCCAAATTATCATATATATTATTTTTATTATATATGTGGAGAATAAGGGCATAGATAATTTGAGTGTCCACATTACCAGGATCAAGAAGGGAGGCAAGAAGATCACCCAAGAGTAAATCTAGTTGAGGCTAAAATAAAAGAGTAGAATATTGAAGTTGCCCTAACAGATGTTGGAGAAAATATCATGATGAGAAGAAATATGATCCCTCCAATGAAGGAACAAGTGTAGAATAAACAAGGTGGTGATGCATGGCTGTGATCAAATATTTTTTGAACAAGATGTACTTTGGGTGGAAAGGTATGAAAATTAATTATAGATGGTGTTGGTTGGAAAAATATGGTTTTTAAAGAAATGATAGAGAAACTAAATTTGCAATTTGAAAAGAATCTTAATCCTTATCATATTTCATGGTTTAAGAATGGGAATGAGGTTATAGTAGATAAAAGGTGATTAATCAAGTTTTCTATAGGAAAACGTTATAATGATGAAATATGGTGTGATATTATTTTGATGGATACATGGCATGTGTTATTAGGGAGACCATGGAAATTTGATAGGAAAATAGTTCATGATGCAGAAAAGAACATATACACTTTTTGGAAAGGTGGTACAAAGGTAGTTTTGTTTCCTATTAAAGAGGAAAAGAAGATATAAAGCATGTTCTCTACTAAATAATTTATCCAGGATATCAAGGTGGTAGGTTATTATTTATTAGTAGCGAATAATGAAGAAATAAAAATAGTGCTAATACCAATAGAAGTAGAAAGAGTGTTGAAATAATATGCATATGTTATGCCTAATGACTTACCAAATATTTTATCACCGAAGAGAGATATTCAACATCATATTGATTTGATTCCAAGATCATCTCTACCCAAACAAGTAGCTTATAGGATGAGTCCAACAGAATATATAGAATTAAATAAATAGGTTACCGAATTGCTAAGAAGGAAGGTGATAAGGGAGAGTATGAGTCCATGTGAAACACTATCATGGCTAACTCCAAAAAAATATGGAGGATGGAGAATGTGTGTAGATAATAGATCAATTAATAAAATTACAATAGAGTATAAGTTTTGTATACCTCATTTAGATGATATGATAGATGTACTTGCAGAAGCAAAATATTTTACCAAGATTTATCTAAGGAGTGGTTATTATCATATTAAAATTTTTCAAGGAGATGAGTGTAAAACTATAGTCAAGACTATGGATGGCTTATATGAGTGGAGGCAGATGCCATTTAGATTATCTAATGCACCTAGCATATTTATGAAGGTGATGAATACATTGCTACAATAATATATTGGTAAGTTTGTGGTTGTTTATTTTGATGATATTTTTATATTCAGTAAGACTAAAGAAGAACACTTACAACATTTGAGAATGGTAATGGATTTGTTAAGAAAGGAGAAGTTGTATGAAATTTTGAAGAAGTGTATGTTTATGCTGAATAGTTTGGTATTTTTGGGATTTATAGTTTCAACAGATGGTGTGAAAATGGATCAATAAAAGATAAAGGAATTGTTGAGTGGCATATTTCAGGAAGTATTATAGAGGTAAGAGGTTTTCTTGGTTTAGTAACTTTTTACAAAAAATTTATTAAAAATTTTAGTAGTATTGTGTCACCAATAATAGATTGTATGAGAGGAAAGGAATTTACATGGACTAGAGCAGCCACATAAAGCTTTGAATTTTTTAAGAAAAAAATTATAGAAAGACCAATTTTAGCATTATTGGATTTTAAAAAAGTGTTTGAGGTTGATTTTGATGTTTCATTTGTGGGAATTGGTGCTGTGATTAGTCAAGAAGGAAATCCAATAACATATTTTAGTGACAAATTAAATGAGGTAAGAACAAAGTATTCTAATTATGATGTTAAACTTTATGCAATTGTACAAGCATTAAGACATTGGAGGCATTATCCGGTGCCTAAGGAGTTTATACTATTTACATATCATGAGGCTTTCAAGTATGTGAATACACAAATGAAGTTGAATAGTAGGCATGCAAAGTGGGTTTCTTTCTTATAGGGGTATACTTCTATGTTGAAGCATAAATCAAGAAAATAAAATTAGGTAGTTGATGCACTGAGAAGGAGGTTAGCATTATTAACTACTATGGTAAGTGAAGTAGCTAGATTTGAAGTTATTAAATAATTATATGATACTAATTCATATTTTAGCAAGGTAGTTGAGCAGTGCAAGAATCCATTAACAGGTGGGATAGATGTTATTCATGATGAGTATCTTATACAAGAAGGTTATCTCTTTAAAAAAAAAATTGTGCATTCTAGTTGGGTCTCTATGAGACCATATAATAAGAGAATTACATAGTGGTGGTTTGGTTGGACATTTTGGTAAAATGAAAAAAATAGCTTTGGTAGAGGAAAAGTATTTTTGGCTAAATATGAAGAGAGATGTGACAAGGTATGTTTCAAGGTGTAGAATATGTCAGGTGGTTAAAGAACATGCTCAAAATACTGAATTATATATGCCATTACTAGTTCTAAGAGGACCATGGATAGATTTGAGTATGGACTTTGTGTTGGGATTGCCAAATATACAAAGAGGTAATGATTCAATTTTTTTGTTATAGATAAAAATTTTTAAATGGTTCATTTCATTGCATGTAATAAAACCAATGATGCCACTAGAGCTGTAGAATTATTTTTTTAAGGATATTGTGAGATTGCATGATGTTTCAAAAATTACTACTTCAGATAGAGACACAAAAAATTTAATTCATTTTTGGAGGACATTTTAGAGGAATATGAATCCTAAGTTATAATTCAGTAGTGCATATCACACATAAATAGATAGACAAACATAAGTTGTGAATAGGAGATTGGGAAATTTGTTGAGATACATAGTGGGAGAGAAGCCAAAGTAATGGGACTTGGCTTTACCATGAACTGAGTTTGCATATAACATTTTAGTGAATAGATCAATAGGAAAGTCACCATTTCAAATTATTTATGGGAGAAATCCTATGGATATTTTATATTTGGTATAATTACCAATTGCATATTGAATTAGTGATGATGCATAAGATTTTATAGAGCATATACATCAGTTACAAGAGGGAGTAAGAATAAAGTTACAGGAAAGTAAATTGAAATATAAAGTAGTAGTAGATGTTAGAAAAAGATCAAAGGTATTTAAAGGAGAGTTGGTAATGGTTTACTTGAGGAAAGAAAGATTTCTAAATGGCACGTACAATGAGTTAAAGTACAATAAAATTAGACCATACAAAATTATGAAGAAAATCAATGATAATGCTTATGAGGTGCATTTGCCATAATATTTTGATATATCTCCAGTATTTAATGTTTCATATTTATATGAATTTCATCGGGAAGATGGTGAAGATGATGAAGATGAAGAAGTAAATTAGGAGCAGCGGGTTTCAAAGAAGAAGAAAGAAAAAATAGTGTAGGTTTTGGATATGAAGATAGTAAGCATAAGGCAAGGGAATTATAACATGTATTTGGTGTAGTGGAAAGGATTACATCAAGAAGATAACACTTGGATTATAGAATAGGAGTAGAATAAGATTAATAAAGATAAATGGTAGTATTATAATCATACCAATTCATAGGAACTGAGTTGTTTTCAACTAGAGAAGAATGATGTAGAAAAATAGGCCAACCTTCAGAAGGCCATAAATTTTTACTTGTAACTCCAATTAAACTCTTCCACATGCCAAAACAACCATATCAAAAAAATTGATTCTTCATAAAAGCACTCTATCCCCTTAGATTTGATTTTTATATTTTTTGGAGGCCATACATGATCATCTAAGGGTTTGAAATTAGTGTTTAATGAAAATTTTGAGAATTTTATATTTTTAGAAATTGTGTATTTTTAGGATCGAATGTCAACTTTAGTTGAATTTCTTCTCATAGGTTAATTTTAGTGTTTATGTTATTTTACTAGTTAAAATTGATGTACTATTGATAAAATGATTATTTCTCTAAAAAATGAGAAAATGATTATTTGACTAAAGTAATAGTATGCTCAAAATATATTGTAAATATATGCCCTACAAAGAGCGTTTATGGTATAATTTCTCAAGAGGTTAGGAGTAACAAAAAACAATTTTTTTTCATACAAGATTTTTTGGTTGTGGGGCAAATGCTTATGTGATAAATGAAATGAGAACCTATCTATATGATAAATAATAAATATGTATTTTAATGGGATACATTAAGGATTAAAAACCATATAAGTTTTATAATATTATCAACAAAAAATTAATAATTAGCATACATGTTCAATTTATTGAACAATAAACATTCTATTGAAGCAATGATAAAAATCAACTACTATAGAAATAATACCTTTATAGTAAAATGATCCAACAAATGTAAATGTTCCTTTAAGTAGTAGCTAAACTTCACAAATTATCATCATAATAACTTATTCAATAATAAAGTTAACCTAGTCTCACAAGGTATCACATAAGTGACATTTTAAGGACAAATTCATCAAAAGTCTCAATAACTCCAAGGTATCACTCTAACAACACCTCACATAAGATAAGAAGTCTAAAATAAATATATGAAACTTCATAAATAAATAATTAAAGGATGACTTGTTAAATTCTACATTATTTACTATATCTCATCCAATATATTTTGAAGAAGCATTTGATAATGAAAATTTAATTAAATGCATTTATGAATAAGTTGATGCAATAGAGATAAATCAAACTTGGGATCTAGTAAATCCTCTAGCAGGAAAGGATTTTATTTCAATAAAATGGGTCTACAATTTTTTTTAATGTTGATGTAAATATAAAAAGGCACAAGGCAATATTGGTTGTAAACATATATCAACAACATATTGTAATTGATTTCAATTAACCTTTTGGACATGTATCAATGTTGGATATAATCAGACATGTTTTAGAAATTATAGCTCAAAATAATAATAAAAATTATCAAATGGATGTCAAGTGATCATTTTTTATTGAAATATTAGAAGAAGAAGAAATATATGTGCACCAACCACCTCGTTGTGATATTCATGGTTATCAAATTAAAGTATTAATATTTAATAAATATCTTTATGATCATAAAAAAGCACCAAGAACTTGGTATAGTCACATTGACTCATACTTCTTTAGTGATTATTCTGAAAAAACAACAAAGAACCAAGGCTTTATATCAAGGTGATATTTTAATTGTATGTCTATATGTTGATTATTTGGTATTCACATGAAATATTTAATTTGAGGTGTTAAAATAAAAAATTAATAAATAATTTGAGATGATACATTTAGGATTGATGAAATATTTTCCTGGCATTAAGGTAAATGAAATAAATGATGGGATTTCCATTTATCAGTTGAAGCATGCATGTGATGTTTTGAAGAGGATTAAGATGTTTAAATACAAAATACTATATCCACATGTTGTATCAAGATTTAAATTAGAAATGATGATAAGAGAAATAATGTTGACAAACATTATATAAAAGAATAGCTAGAATTATGATGTATTTGATAACAATAAAGCCTGGCCTAATGTATGCAGTGAGTCTAATTTCAACGTTTATGAAAACTCAAAATGACTTACCTTGGAAAGCATAGAAAATAGTTATAAGATACACAAGTGTTTTAAAATATTATGTTAATTTATATATATAATCAAATGAATTCAAAAAAACTGGCTACACATATAGTGGTAGTGAAAGTAGTACTAATGACATAAATAGTACTTTAGGATGTGTTTTTTATTTAAAATTAGGATTAGTGTCATGAGCTTCAAAAAAATAACACATTTTAGTTCTTTCAATGGTATAAAAAAAAATTGTAACAACTATGTTGGCGTCCTATCAAGTAATATGGATGAAAATAATGTTGTCAAACTTGAAACAAGAGAAAAAAGGAGTAAAAAATATTTTTTGATATAAATTTTGCAATAACATTATCAAATAAAAATATAGTTATGAAAGGAAAAATCAAATTAATAGATAATATGAATTTGAAATATAAATACGCAACAATGGTGAAATATATGTAGAGTTTTGATCTAAATATCAATTTGTAGATATTTTCAAAATTCCATTATCTGAGGAGGTTTCTAATAATTAGAAAGAATGTTTGGGTTTAATTAGGTGGATTTTTGGAAATTTAATCTTGGAATTTATGAATTTAATATTTGTATCTCTATTTAATATTTTTTGTCTTTTAATAATTAAAATTGTTATCTTATTTGATGTATTAGGAAATATTCTAGAGGAAACCAAAAATAATCTATAACAAAATGTATTGGGATCATTTGGTAGATATAATAATTATATAAAGGAGTTAAAGAGAAATAGTAATAAAGGAAATAAGCCAATAATATAAGAATTATATGTATGAAACAACATACATTTTAATAAAATTACTAATCACGTTATTTTCTTTGTGTGTGTGTGTGTGTCGCAGGGGAGGGGGGCAGGGAGGGTGGGTAGAGGAGGTGATAATCATACAAATATGTATGGTAAAATTTTATTTAAAATTTTATTATAACATAACTTCACCAGTTCCCACAAGTTGGACTATAACCATAATGGCAAACTCCATTGTTACTATTTTCCAAATGATATAATCGACAAGTTTATTTTGATACAATAAAATGGGAAGAGACAATATATTTTTTGTATTCAAATTTGGTAATTAAATAATGCATCATATTTTTTTATAATAATATAAAAACAAGCATTTTTCCAATAAATAAGGAATGTAATTTTTTATATACAAATAATTGAATTCAAGAACATCCAATATTTAAAAGAAATAAAAAATTACTCTTATTAAGACTAAATGGTCAAGTTTTCATATGTCAAACATGTTTATTTCAATATCATATTTAAACATAAACATGTGTAATATATAAAGTGAGTTGAAAATAAAATTCTCAAATTTTAAGTTTAATAAATTTATTAGAATAGGAGACAATCACAAGAAAAACATCCAATAGTTTAGATGTTTAATTGTGTCTTACTTACACGATGAATTTTTAACACTATACCAAAACATTTTTAATCTAAATTATTTAATTGGATTATTTTTATAATAATATATACATTTTTTTATTAGGCTATTATCTCACTAACTCTTTAAAAAAAGGGTTAAACATTTGGTGGGCTTGACCTTTGAGTCTTATTGCATAATCCTAGATTGCCCTAGGGTTTCAACCTGGTAGGGTTTCAAATTTAATTCTAATTTTATTATCATGTTGGATTATTTTTTAGCATTCATATGTATATATTTTCATGTTCTCATATTAATATTTGAAACATTTAAAATGAATATCTTTCTCCTCCTAACCCCAAGGAGGGAAATAGTTACTTTCCCTTTAACTAGGTCCATGCTATCACTAATATAATAGGTAAGGTGTCCATCTTATACGTCCAAAATAATATATCTAATATGCCCTTCCTAAAACCCTTCCACCTTTTGCATCTCCTTTATACATTTTTTTGTGTTTATTTAATATGAAATATCTAGGGGTTATGTTCGTGAAGACCTTAAGGATCAAATAATCACTATGATAAGATCAAGAAAAGAGTTAAAAAATTAAAATAAATATCTGGTTTCAAATATTACATAATGAGGAAAAAATAATGCACATAAAATTTATATTAGATACTTTAGTGTTAATCATGTGTTTGCATCTTCACCTAGCAATTTTATGCCTTATAAGGATTCACATCAATAGTGGAGGCCAACATATAATACATATACCAATAATGATTTAAAAAGTGAAAAAATGGCTAATAAAATCTCAAGTGAAATTCTAAGAGAAATGCTTTAAAAAAACATGTTAAAATTACCTCTTCTATATTCCCTTACAAGATCAAAATTCTATTCTGATGCATATCATAGAATGTATGAACATTATTTATATTGTTGTCTAGATTTAAATAAAAAAATACAAAATATAATTTGTAGCGGCGATCCTATCATAGATACATCAATTAAGGAAACCATTTACCTTTTGAATGCATCTTATATAACACACGTGAAAAAATAACAAGTATGGGTAAAAAATAAAATTCATAAAAAATATAATTGAAAATGCAAAACTTAGAGAAATAAAATATTCAAAAGAAACAAATAAAATAAGAGAAGATTCAAAATTCAATGTTAGACCAACCAATATTACAAAAATATAAAGATGAAAATTAAAAATTAAAAAAGGCAAAAAATGAAAAGGAACAATTACAAAATAAATGTATTTTGTAGAAAATGTTACCAAAAGAGAAATTGGAATTCATATATAAGGAAAGCAAACAAGCACCCTTAAATCAAGATATCCAACAAAAGAACTCAAAAAGCAAGAAAATACAAGAAACACTAAAGTTTCAAATTTAGTTACAAAGGGGGAAATTATAGTCTTCCCCTCATATAATGACCCTTTTACTATAATTTCTTATATAAATCACAATAAATTCATAGATATCAAGGTTATAGATTATCAAGTTAAAAAAATGTTTTAAGTCATTTCTTAGCACTCTTAGAAATACGTATCCACAAGTATATAAAATTAATACAATTTTAAAAGGTCTAGGATAAATTAAATTAAGAGTTTCATTTGCTTTGAAAAAAATAATCCTCCTTTTCATGTTATTTATAATCCAAGTTCATACAATGTTGTACTCATAAAATCATGGTTGCACTCAATAGGATCAATAACTGATAGAAATACTAACTAAATATCATTTAATTATGAAAGAAAGGTTAAATCCATATCTATAGAGGGAACACATTTATAAAAGGAACACACAAAGTAAATATCTCTCATTTAAATATAACAAGTACAATCTTAGTAGAATTACTTGATACATTTTTTTATTCTAATATGCACACCTGTGGCACATTTCCTTCTAAAAGTATTATTCACTCATGAATCCTTACATATTTTCCCCCTCAATTAGAGATAATTGGATAGCTTGTGCCTTTTCAAAAAATCAAAAATTTAGAAAAAAAATTAATAAAAGACAAAAAAAATCAAATAAAAAAATACTTAGCATTTACATGTTTACTAGATTTTTAATATTTTTAAAAATGGGCTTTTGGGAAAAACTATGTAATAGGTTTTTTTCATCAATTTTTGAAATCACCGCCTATGATTCATCATCATGAATAAATGTGTGCATGAGTAATGAATCTCCATTATATATTTAAATCCAAGAGGTGTCAAAAATATCATTTAAAAATTATCACTATTTCAAAAATTTATAGTTGTTACAAAAAATTAAGCCATTAACATAAATTAGATTAATAAAAGTAAACTAAATCTAGTATTAAAAAAAATGACTACTTCCTAAATCAAATAAATTAAAATATAAAATAAATATTCATAAGAATATAAAATGCTTAAGAAAAAACTAATCCAAAAATGAACCAAAATTTAAAAAGGCAAAGAAAATAAAATTTGATAGGGAAAATTCTATATATTTTAAATATTAATGTATTATAAATGTATCATTAATAAAGTAAATCAACATAAAATTATAATAAGGCTAACTAAAATTAAATTTTATCACATAAGGCTAATTAAAATTGATTTATATTATGATATATCATCTATATGATCCTAATACCAATTACCATTTATTCCTTATATTTATCAATGAGGTGAATTAGAAGATATGTGCAATCCATGTTTGTTACATTAATTATTTTTGAACAATTTATTTGACTGAACAGGTGATGACAAATACTCTGCATGTAATTTAATGATTTAGACTCAATTATCAAAGATATTTTATTCCCCATAGTGTGTATGTCATTGTTTTCTTTTGACCCCTTATTATATACATTTTCCCTTTGAATCCCTCTAACATATTACTTTAAATGTGCTAAGTTATTCGTACACTATTTTGATGTCTACATTAATTGTATCTAGTTTTTGTTAATGTGATGTTAGTGATTCAATGGATTGAAACATGGATTTGGATGATGGAATTTATTTATGTGATGTTATATATTTTCCATAATCCACTTTATTTTATTTTACATCCCTTGAATCTAACACGCCATCCATTTTTGGTAAAGATGAAGTATTTCAAGTGTGTGGTCATTAACAAATTTTTGAATGACTATTGATTGTCCTTCCTCATTACCTTGTTTGTTAGTAATTCATTCCAAGACTTAATTGGTGTTTTCATGTTGAATTTGTGTTATGGTATTCATTTCAAGTTGGTTTAGTTCTTAGATCACACTTTGTGACTTTAAATTTTCCACCTTATTTCTAAGGTCTTATGATGTAGAGATTACACTGTAAAAAAACACCTAAACATAAATCCAAACCAATAAAACAATAGATTAACAAAATCTTAAAATACATGGGGTTACTTATCACCCTCTCTCAATTTTTTATGAGATCAAATAAATATTATTGATGGTAAGGCTTAAGCTAGTATCCATTTACATGCCCTAGTAGAATGGTTCCTTGAAGATATTTTAAGATAATTATTTTTTTGGTTATGAATGATATAGGTTACCTTCCATCAAATGAAAAAATTTATCAAAAAATATATAAATCTTCTATAATATAGTAATACTACCTATTTTGGGGGGAAAATTTGGATCACATGTTACAATCATGCCATGGTTTTTGAATCTATTTATTGACTTTCTACGTCTAGTGCATTATTTACCTATTTTATTCCATTCTTGTTAAATCTATTAACAATGCTTGAATATAATCATTTAAACATAGTTGCATGATAATTTCAATGTGTATACTAGGAAATATATATTCCATTGTCATGACTATTTCTAGTCCATAAATTAACTCAAAAATAGGCACACTTTTAATTTTTTTTATATGCCCATAGGATCACAATAACTTTATCCAACAAATCATCCCTTTACACATTTAATATATTTGTGAGCATCTATTAAATGACTTTATTTGATTCATCTACATGTTTATTATCTTATGGATGATATGATTTTCTTTTGTGATATAAAATCATAAAATTCTCCATAGGATTATTGATGGTGTTGTTTAGTAAATGAGTTCCTTTATCACTAACCAAATTCAAAGGACAAAAAAATTTGGTTGCAATATTTTCATACATAAATTTTTTTTTGTCCTTATCACTAAAACTTTATGTCGTACTAACTTCCATCCATTTAGTGAAGTATTCTATCACAATATTGGTGTATTGTGTAAGACTGTGCTTAGTGGGCAGATTTATAGATCATATAAAGTTGATTCACCACTGTACAAAGGATTTTATCAAGTATGGGATTCAACAGAATTTCATCTCCTTGTTAGGCCTTTCCATCCTTTGGTATATGTTGTATTGTTTTCCTACTTGGTGTGAATATTGGAATAAAGTAGGCCACTATAGGATACTTTATAATATTATCCTCATAGTTGATTCTCCAAAAATATGTCCACCTGTAATTACTTGATGTGCCTCTTGAATAAGTTATGTTCTCTTATGCTCTAATTTCACTTTGCACAATACATTGTCTTTCCCCATTTTTTAGAGAAATGGATTAATAATGATGAATAGAATAACTATTATGATTAACTATTTTTCTTAAATCTACACATAGGGCATAGGATATATTACTTGTTCCAAGAAATTATCTATGTCTTCCATGTTCTCAGGAATCACATAAAAGTGACACAAATGATCATCATGGTTCATCTTGAATTCCTTAGGTTCTTTTATATTTTATATTCAACTGAAATGGTGTTTCCCCACATTATCCTCCTAGGCTTCATATTGATTCTAAACTGAAATTCTTGAAACAACATTATCCTTAGAGATATCCTACCTCCTAAGATGATATTATTTATTAGGTCTCACAAATTTTTATGATCAATAAATAATTTAGATGGAGCTATCAATAGGTAGTGCTTAAACTTATATAGTGGAAACACCATTTTAATGGTTTTTGTTTTTATATTTGTATAACTTTTCTCTATGTCTAAGATTTTACAACTTGTGAATTTAATGGGATGATCCAATCCTTCATATCTTATTTGTGTTATAATAACTTTGAGCATAATTCATAAGGCATCAACAAAAAATTGAAATGGTTTGGTTTAGTTAAGAAAGACCAAAATGGGAGCTTTTACCATTCTCTACTTGAGATCCACAAACTTTGCTCCACACTCCTTAGTGCATTCTAAACTAGTATCTTTACAAAATATATTTTCCATAGGGTTAGATATAATTGCATAGCCTTTTATTATTTTTATATAATATCTTATATGACACAATAATATCACACCTCTATATAAATTTTAGGATGTGACAAACCCATAGTTACTATGATTTTGTATTGCTCCACCAATGCCATCATTGCATACTATATGCCCCAATAAAACACCAAAATATGTGAAAAAGTACTAATTCAAATTTTAGTGAAATAAGCAAAACTCAAAAACATTCCAATAATAGCCATAACTTTTATATATGATCCTTGAATAAATGAAAAATATCTTAATCATCTACATAGACTTATAAGAAATCATAGATGAAGTTGTTAAATCCAGCTATCATAATCCATGATAAACACAACATGAATGTTCCTCAATCCAAATGGAATTACTTTAAATGAAAAATATCTTGATTCTATTATAAGTGTGGTTTTTGGTTTGATCATCTATTGTGATTAGTATCTAATGGTAGCAACTAAGTCCATCTATAAAAGAGTACACTTTATGTCATGCAACTTACTCCAAGACTTCATCTATGAACAATATTTGGAATGGTTCATTAATACATGAATGATTTATTGCATGATAATACACACACTCTCTAATCTATCTATACTTCTTCGGCTATAACACTATTGATCTAACCTAGTCTAATTTTTACATTAGATGTATAATGCCTACATATTACATCTGATCCAATTCATCTTTTAACTTTAACTTCATGTTGGGATTTAACTTGTATGAGAACTTTTAAACAAGAATCACACACTATTTTATCTCTATGTGCATCATGTCTAGGGAAGAGTCTACTCATTTTAGATAGACAAACTTAGTTGGAAATACATATTGATAATCCTAAAAGAGTTGTAATCCTTATGATACCCCATTTTATGTCTAGTAGTAATCATAAAGTAATATGTTTTAACACATACTCTATCCCAATATTTTCCTTTAGCTTATTTAATGGTTATTGTTATTTTTTTTTGGAGTCAATCAGAATGGATTATTTCACCTTTCTCTACCCTTATCACTCATGAATATGTATATTTCAAAACTATTATTCTTTTTTTTATCTATGACTTTGGCTCTAAGATCCTTCACTCCTCGATCTAGCTCAACTAATCCCTTAAAATCCAAGTTTTTGTAAATGTTATTGGAATCAAATTATTTCTCCTTATTAATGATTTTATTGTAGGTTTGTATCATAATTTTTTCCCTTAATTTATTTTTTTATAGCTTTTAAGAGCTACTTTCAAATCCTTGGTCACTTCCCCCTATGAAGTAAAGTCCAATGTACTATTAAGATATTTTTCTCAGACATAATTTTTGAAGATATTCATCTTATGAATACATTGGTGTACCATAGGGTTCTCATATTCAATAAAAAAAAGTTTGAATATAGTCTTGTTGGAGTTATGGCCAATTCTTATTCTATATTATATGTTCTTGATGCACCACATTGTTGGTAATGCAAGAAATGTATACTTGAATAAATGTACCCAATATTTGGGTTATACACCTTGTTTATACCATGCATCTAAAAATATATGGATATGAATCAATAGACACTTAACTTTTTGTAAAAATGGATAGTGTTCCTAAATGATAACTAGTATTTGGAATCTCATTCGAAACAACTTGCAAGCTTCATCCCACTGTAACTAGTTTGTTCTATATGGTTCCCACCAAGCCATAGAAGTTCCCTTTAGTGCATATTTTGGTGCACTCACCCTTTGGTCTATATTTAGAACATGATGTTCTTATCTAAATATAAATGGATCCAAGTTGTCAGTTAAAAAATACTTATTTAATTGGTGTTCTATAGCAAAAATCATGCATGTCAAATGCACTTCATTATATCCTCTTACCTAATTAAACAGATGGGTTTTCAAATCACCACTTATTGAAGATGTGATCTCACAATGTTAAATGCCTTATTTCATTAGCTTAGTGTAGTTCATATAATACACTCCTAATATGTATGAAAAAGCAACATTTGACTTATATAACTGATGTGTATATTATCAAAACATTGGAAAAGCATTATTTATTTTGTTGTGAAAACTTCTAAGGCTTCATTTCTAGATTAAAACTTTGATATTTTACATCTAGGTGAATCTACCTCCTTAGGTATAATATAGAGATTTATCTTTTTTTTTTTAGTGAATCAATGATAATTTATCCCCTTGGTGTGCCTCCAAATGATTGTACACTATACTAATGCTCATTTTACAATCATAAGCCCACTTATTACCAATCAATGCAAGGTAGTACATTTCATCAGTTTTCATATCAATCACTTCAAAATATCCCCACAAGCTTAGGTCCACAACTTTGATTTTGGCATCCTCTAGTTGAAAAATAGGTTATATCCTCCTATAGTCTATGAGGCTTAGCATTACTAGACTATAGCTGAGTACTAGTAATTCAATAGCTTCACATGTAGATTAAGGGATCATTTTAATTATGCTTATAAAGTCAAACACAACATTTGGTAATCCATACCCTAATATGTAAATATTCATATGGGATTCAAAATCCCATGAATTCTTAGTTTTCATATATGATACTACATTATTAGTGTGTTTCTAACCCCTGTATATGCAATCCAACAAGTTATGAAAAAGGTTTGTAATATTTTTCAATATGTCTTAATTTTGTAGAGTACATAGGATTTTGAGAAGATTAGTTAAGGAGGTAAATAATCCCTCTTATCTCATGATATAGATGATATGTACATACATCTAAGAATCATTTGTTATAGTATCAACCTTTGACATAGCCTATTGTTAAATGTTTTATAGAACCTAGTGTGTTTGGTATAACAAACCCATTTTTATCATAGGGTAAAGATATATATCCCACTGCACCTTTTTATTCTCTTATCCTATGGTATTTTTAGATTAGGTATTCCCTTATTTACATATTGATGCCACAACTCTACTTGTATAAATGCAAGGTCCTTAGGGTGATAATTTATCAAGTGTGCATTTTCCATAGGCTTATATTGTCTTTGTTTTTATAAATCTAGGCAGTATTTAGTGTGGTGTTGTTATAAAAATATGTAGTGTACAAAATATGTTTGCCTTTTTGTATTAGTTGGTTGATTTTATGAATAGTGGTTTTACTCTTAGAATAAATAGAGTATAATTGGTGGATTCAATGGTCACTCATCCTATCTTTGATTTCCTCCTTGATGTCCACCTTGGTAGCCTCCTTTATATTCATATTTTGTTTACTAGAAACCCCATCCTAATTTTTTTAAACCATCATATTCCCCTTGCCTCTAATGACAAACCTAACCTTGTTGGTATTTTCCATCGTATGCTTCATATATTCTTTGAGGAGAGGATGGAGCCCATCATGATTGATACTATTGAGATGATGCAAAGTTTCATGGATGTTGATATTATGAATATTGAGGATTCCATATTGATAGGTACGAATGATATTGAGGATCCTATGGTGTCCAACATGGGAGTGACTATGGTGGATACTAAGATGAGGTGGGCACCCATCCAAGAATATTCTGCATTGTAGAAGTCATATCTACATCTTGGATTGGGATTCCTAGCTTTGTATAAGGAATACTCTATGCCATAACTATGAAGTATTTTTTTTGATATTTTCCTTAAATTATTGAAGTGATTAACAATTCTTGTCATCATTATTGTGCAACTTGTATAACTTACAATATAAATTTTGAGGTTGTTACATGTACTATTGTAATAAGTGACATTTTCTAGGTTCGTGCCATACTCAATGGTATATTTCATAAAATTATATCTTAACTTTCAATTAGTCATTTATTTTATGCCCATCCTTTCCAAATTAAATACACCATCAACCTATCTTAGGTTTTTTACTTTCATTTAACTCATAAATATTGCACAACATAACATTGATAATTACATCTATTTTCACAGTGGGATATGGTTTATCTCCATAATCCTCTATCTAATCCATGGGGAGTGCATCTACCTAAGCATTTGAATTATTATTTAATTTTGTATAAATAGTGCCAAACATAATCCTAGATCACAAGCCATATACAAACCTTGCAGCCTTATCTTTATCTTAAAATAGAAGTTTTACCTTATTCATTAAATCAAAATATCTTTTATCATAATCCCACACTAATTCACCTATTTTTTGTTGGATCTCTTTCAAATCTTAGAGTGTTTGAAAAACACAATTTTTCTTTGAATTCACTATCAATTGGTCTTTGACATCATTAAAATTCAAGTTAGTAGCATCTATTTTTTAGACGGACTCTAGATATTATCTTGTTAAAGCTTATATAATCTCAAACATATTTTCAACATCTACAATTACATTTTTAATCTATCATTTCATTCACAAGTTAGAAAATACTACTTAGGGTAAGTATACCATCATAATGTGAGAATGTGAAAAAAAAATCTTGGACTAAAATCCATGCATACAGTGGTAACATTTGAAATTGATGGTGGTTTGGGACTAAACTTGGGAAATATCTTGAGATTTGTTATGACTTGAAATCTATGTTAATCAGTTTTTCCCTTTTTAACACTTTCATGGTGTCTATATTATACTTACCAAATTTATCTTTAAAATATTAAATCCATGTACTATATATACTATCTTCTAAATTTTTTATCTTTTTAGATATAGATTAGGTACATGGGATGTGTACTATTGAAATGAATGATTAATGTATGTGACTTCTATTGCAATGTAACTTAAACCTAATTTAATCCTATAAATTAACACAACTTATTCAAAATATTTCTTCTCTTCTCCAAATAATATCCTCCCATCTAGATGTGATATAAAACTTCCTTTTATCCAATATACTTGCTCATCTTATTCCTTTCCACTTTTCTTCATTTACTCAACCTCTTTATCTATCTTTGCACTCTCATATGTGACTTTCTACTCAACCTCTTATCCAGCTTCTCTTTCTCCCTTATGAGATCCTATCCCTTTAGTATCGTCTACATTATCTACTCTACTTATACTTATAGTTATAATAGGATTATTTGATTTATTCTATCTTCAATGTTCTCATAGGTCACTCTAACCCTAAAATTTGCTTTTCACTCTGGTTCTCTAAATTCTCCATCTTATGGGTACATATTAAAATTTCCATTATAATTTCCTCATCATTCCCTTCATAATATCACATGTCCCCCTAATGCTTAAAGTGACTAATCTATGTTGGGAGGAGTAGGCACCATGAAATGTTATACAACCAACATTTTGATAAGAGTAGGTAGTCACTGTAGATACTTTCCTCTAATTTATCTCACAAATAGATTCTATGTAACCTCAAATGAAATATATCCCTATATATAAAAATTAATCATGTATCTATAAACATGGTAGTTTTTACCCAATTATATTTTCCACGAGTTCAATCAATATCCAACTTTTGTAGTTTTCTAGTCTCTCTTCTATCCCAACTAAGAACTTTATTTTTATTGGATAAAAATAGTAGTATTTGAGTCTTGATAACCACACTACTAGTATCCTCAAAAATTCACACAAAAACATATCATATATTTCACTATATATATGTTCATGAAAAACATCTTTCATATAGTTCTTTATTTTATTTGCATCCTCTTCTATGAAATTATGTATTATTTCATCAAACCATAATTCTAGGTATCTCTATCTTAATAACCATCTCAACATGTTTAATTATCCATACTCACCATACAATTATCATTAAATGTTATTCTAAAACCAATAAAAACATGATAGTTTATGTTTATGCATGAGTAAAGAAGCAAAATAGGAATACAAGTAGATTTAAATAAGAAAAGTATTTTATTTGGTCTAGGATTATATATTTAAAAAGGAATCATATATGTAAATATATATAACATTCATTATTATTAATAAATTATTAATCAAATTTAAGCAAAATAGAACATTCACTATGCACAAACCAAGGATAAAATATGTTTGGAAAAACCATTATAAAATCTATATATTGATATTTATATATGTTAAACTCTTTACATTACAAGTGATCACTATTTATGGAAATTTAAAATAAATTATCGCTTCGCATTACTTCCTTTTGATTGGGGTGAAAATGAGTCTTTTCGTATCCCAATTTTTTTTTTGATAATACATAGGCCAAAACATACTAAAAATAATGTGTGATATTAGTTTATATCTATCTCACACTTATCACTCATCTACATTACAATTATATATTCCACTATAAACACATGTTTGACATATGAGTACTTGACTATTTAGTCTTACGATAATTAAAGTGTTGTTTCTTTTAAATATTGGATGCTATTCACAACAATTGTTTGTATATCAAATTACATTCATTATTTATTGAAAATAATGTTTTTTTTAAAACTAAATATGATGCATTATTTAATTATTGAATTCACATATAAAAATTAATTTGGTCCTTCCCATTTTATTATATTATAATGGACTTGTAGATTATATCAATTGGAAAATAGTAAAAATGAATTTGGCCTTGACAATTATAGTTAATATTTAGTAAATTGGTGAGGGTATGCTTATGATACCATTTTAAATAATTTTTCACATAAACACACACACACACACACACACACACACACACACACACACACACACACACACACACACACACACACACACACACACACACACACACACACACACACACACACACACACACACACACAGAACATGATTAAAACATAGATTAAAATATATGTTTTTGCATACAAATAATTCTTCTACTAATGGTTTCTTGACTTTTTTATTCTCTTCCTATTTAATTCCTTTCTTTACTTATTATATCTACCAAATTATCCCAATACATGTTTTTATATATTATTTTTAGTTTACTCTATAAGGTTTACCAATACATAACATAATATAACAATTTTATTTTATCAAAAGACAACAATATTAAAGAGAAATACAAATATAAAATGTGTATAATGTAAATATTCAATTTCCTACACTCCGCCTTATGCTTGACTTCCCATATCATTGAAACCTAAACATTCTCTCTGATGCTCTAATATCTCCTTATATAATGGGCTTTTTAAAATATCTACAACTTGATCTTTGGTTCTAAAAAACTCTAAGTATATTCAACCATTATTGAATATTTATCTTATGAAATGGTATCTTATATCAATGGTCTTTCTCCTTTAATAAAAACATGATTATTTGATAATTTTATTTCTAAATTACTATCACAAATTATCTTGGTTACTTCTTCATCCTCTTGCTTCATGTTTTATGACATTCTTCTCATCCATATTTCTTGACATGTTATCAATGTAGTTGTTACACATTTTGTTTCTCCTACTAAAAGAGTTATAATGTGTTATTTTTTGTAATATCATGCTACTACTCCTAATTTGAAATAAAAATATCCTAAAGTGATCTTGCTATCATCGGTATTGACTTTGCAATTACTATTCATAAAACTAATTAATTTGAATTAATTTTATTTTTTATATAAAATAACATTATCTCTTGATCCATTTATGTATCTTATAATTATTTTCCATGCTATCCAAGGTAAGTCATTTAGAAATTTCATGAACCTTGATATTATATTCATTGCATAGATTATTTCAAGCCTTGTCATTAAATACATCATATTTACAAATATTTTTAGTACAATGTTGGATCTACATTGTTTCTCTTATCTTCATTTTTAAATTTAAACCCTGATATACATGTGCATATGTTGGTTTACATTTCAACATATTAAACCTCTTCAAAAAATACCTTTGATACTAGACATGATAAAAATTACATTATTTGTTTTATTTACTTCAATGATAGGGAAATGTTTCATCAAACCTAAATCTATTATCTCAAATTATTAATTTATTGGTGATTTGAACAACTCAATTGAAATATTTATTATGAATACCAACTCATCAACATTCAAACACATAATTAAAATTTCACTTGGAAAATTCTCCTTGATATAAAGATTTGTTTCTTTTTTTGAACCCATCACAAATAAGTATGATTCAATGTAAGTATACCAAGCCCTTGGTTCTTACTTGAGATCATACTAAGCTTTCTTCAATCTTAAGACTTTTCTCAAATGACTGTGGATCTCATGATTATTGGTGTGTATGGTTTTCCTAAACTTAAATTTAGCTTACTTAGTTGTGTTATTTTTGTGTACATTATGGAAGTTTATCCCACAGTTATGATGATGTGCATTTAATGCCTTTCTTCCATCTATTTTGGGGAAGCTAGTCCCAGACGCATGGTATGGTTTGGTTACACATATGTTCCTCCTATATATGTACATGTTCACCTAGGCATTTGCATGCAAGGTGAGATATTCATATGGAGTATTGATATTCTACTCACAACCCTTTTTCAATATTCTTGTGTTGATTTCATTTACTTTTAGCTTTATTATGGTGTGGATTTACTTGATTTATGTGATCCCTTAATTGAAGCATTTATAAATCTAGATAACTTATCACAAGTATAATAATAGCTAGGTTGTTGTTGAATATATAATTATCATAATATTCCATTCAAAAATGTTCACTTGACATCCATCTAATAAAATTTCTAATTTTCTTAGCTATAATTTCTAAAACATGTCTAACTCTGTCTAACCTTGCCACGGGTGATAAGGATTTATTTAATTTAATTAGGAGTTTATGTGAATATATATTTGTAATCAATATTGACTTAAGCCTCTATATATTTACATCAACATTAAATTTTATCTTGTATACCCATTTTGATCTAATAACATCCTTTCTTGCTGGAGGATTCACTAGATCCCCATTTTTATTTCTCTGTATTGCATCAATTTCTTCATCCATGGATATCTTCCAATTATCATTATCAATTACCTATTAAAAATATATTGTATGAGCTATAATAAGTAATGATAAATCTACTAGTTCATCATTTTATTCTACATTGCATGAAGTTTCATATATTTATTTTTTACTTATTATCTTTTGTGAGTTGGTTCCAAAGTGATACTTTAAAGTTGTTGAGACTTTAGCTGAACTTGGACTTGAAGGGTCACTTAGGTAATACATTATGGGATAATAGATTGCCTTTGGCATTGAATATGTTGGTGTGATGATAACTTATGAATTAGGACTATTGATTGAAGGAACATTTCCATTTATTAATTCAGTTTCATTGAGAGGTATTACTAATATAATAGTTGATTTTTTTTCATTGCTTCATCCAATGATTATTCTTCAATAAATTGATCATCTTTGAAAATTACTACTTTTTAGTGTTTAGATTATAAAATTTATATTATTTTGACTAGTTTTTATATTCTAAAAAATACATATTTATTCTTTAGCATCTAACTTATTTCTCTTTTTTTTTTGCACACAAGCATTTTCCCCACAACCAAAAAAATCTTAAATGAAAAAAATAGTTTTTTTTTATTTTAAGCCTCTTTAAAAAAAAATTAGGGGGATTTGATTTTACTAAAATCAGGTGTATATCATCTTGGACTATTTGGGATTGTTGTGCGAGTTTGTTTTTACTTGTTTCCACTCTCTCTTGTTTGTGCTGGATCTCCATTTCATTTTTCATGTAGGCTTAGTTTAAGAGTATTCAGAGGTTATCCTTAAAGAATAAGAGATTTCATATATAGAGTCTATTTTATTTTAAAATGTGAAGGTCAAACCATAAGTGTAGACCTATCCAAGACCTATGTTCTCCTTCAAAATTTATGTGGAACCTTGAGAGGGAAAATCATCTGAGGCATTATAGAAAAAATGGTCATAATATTCATTGATGGTGGCCTGAGCACTTGCAACCTCATGCCTCCCTCCTTGGCACTTCTCCATTATGATGCTTTTGCTACATTTTCAAGATTGTATAAGACATATCCTTATTTGGGTGATGTCATACTTGCCTTTCATGTGTTGCAAAGTAAATATGGATCCCATGTACATCACCCTCTTTGGTATCCAATGGCTTCAAGGCTTTCATCAACTACGTAAAACCTCCTTGGGTGTCTCATCTTCACACCAAACCTCTCTTTATAAAAATGGTGACCTTTTTTTAACTTTTAGACCTGTATTTGTTTAATGTGTCAATGTTTGGTATTATTTTTTTGAGCTAAGACTAAAAATGTCATTTACCCTAAAAATAAAATTTAAATCATGTTTAAAACCTTTTTTAAAACAGTTGGGTTTTTTCTTAATTTCCTTCAAAAGAAATTCATTTTTATTCAGATGCACGTGTAAGTGGTAGAAGGATAAGACTTAGCATCCTTATTGAGAGGTTAGTGGGTCAATTCCATCCTTTAATTTTTGACCAAAATTTTTTTTAGTCAATTTCTGCATTTAATTTTATTTGTGCAAAAAAATTAATTAATGGACCATTAACAATGGGAAGCAAGATATTTAATAACTTTTGATTGGTAACTCAGAATAGAGTGTCATTTTCTTCAAAATTTCATGTTTTCATTATCGATCCAATGATCCCTTCTTCAAAATTTCATGGTTTTTGTTATTGATCCAATGGTCCTTTTTTTAATTGCACTAAAATTATTAAGTTCCAAATTTGAGGGTTCACCATTGATTGTTTGGGGGGGTTTATGGATCTTATTAATGTTTTGCAGTTGAATTCAGATAACTATTTATCCTAGAAGAATGAGATAATGAATAATTTCTTGGAGCATGATCTACTACACCATATACTTGGACTCATTATTGAGCCAAACAATTATGAACAAGAACGTGTGTGGTTTAATAATAATGACATGGTCTATAAAATAATATGTCTCACTATTTCTAAGGATGTATTACATTAGATTAAGTACACTTAGTGACCTTTCACTACTTGGACCTTTTTCTAACAACTGTATATAGACATTGATTCTTCATCTAAGAGTGATGCTTACTTGGAGTACCATTCACATGTGGATGATATTGATCCCTCTCATCTTTTAGAAATCCCATTTATGGTTGATGAATCTTACATTATATCATTGGCTAATCCATCCACTAGTGTTCATATTATAGACACACTCATACCTATTATTAATTTTTAGTTCAGTGTCGCTTCATTGAGATGTTTTATCAAATCTTGGCATAAGGACTTTTTATGGGATGTGTAGTATAGTCACATAATATGAACTAAGATTCAACCTTCCCCTATTGCTAATAAATATTTCATAGTTACTCCTTCAAGAGATTTCAATGATTATTTATAGTATGATCATATGTCTTATGAATTCACCTTTTTGGGACACTTTTCTACTAGACATCTCTTCTTTATTTTTAGAGTCTCACATTTTTTTTATCTAGATGACACCATTGAAGAAATTTATTTTCTCTTCAATGATAGATTTGATGGAGTTACTTATTATCCTATGGATGTAATGAGGGTATTTATAAACCCTCATTCTCTCTCTCCTTCATTTTATGCTTCCTTATTTCCATATTCTATAGTTAGGCATGTGATTTCTAATCAAACATTAGCACATTTGTGCACTAACTAGGGGACATTTGAGCAATTTCCAAATATTTACATCTTGATTCCTACCTACATTCCACTTTATTGGGAATTCATCCATTTTATATCTCAAGGTATATTTTTTACGAAACGAAGAGACATCCTTTTTGTAGAGGGACCTACAATAACATTCACTATGTGATATGTTGTGTTCACCTACTCTCTCTTCTTTTTGGAGGCACACATTCACTGTATTTTTTTAGATACATGGTGGATCAGGAAGTTATACCTTCTAGTGGGACTTTTGAGCCATGTCTTCATTTTTCTCTCTTTTAGGGGGAAGGTTATCCTATGGGTTTTTTCCTTTTCTCTACTTTATGATAAATTGTTATGTACTTGTGTACCTTATCAATATCTATTTATTTTACCCACCTAAGCTATACTTAGGGGGGATGTTGGTGTGTAGGGTTTTCCTACAATAGTTTGCTTAGTTGTGTTCCCTTTTTTTACATTTGGGAAGTTTATCCCACATATATGAGGATATTGGCTTGATGTATCTCTTCCACATATTTTTTGGATGTTAATCCCACATGCATGGTATGGTTGGGTTACACTTATCTTCATCCCATATATGTACCTATTATACTAGGCATTTATATACAAGGTGAACTATTCATATGGGGTATTGATATTTTGATCTCAACATTTTTTCAATATTCTTGTGTTGATTTAATTTATTTTTAGCTTATTTATGGTGTGGACTTACTTGATTTGTGTGATCACTTAATTGATGCATTTATTTATCAAGAGATCATGACACAACTATAATAATAACTAGGTCAATATTGTACATTTACTTCTTCTTCTCATATTCCAATAAAAAATGTTGACTTCACATCTATTTAATCAAATTTCCACTTATTCTTAGCTATAATTATGAAAATATGTCTGACTATATCCAACCTTGCTATGGGTGCTAAGGTATTACTAAAATTAATTATGAATTGATGTGAATATGTATTTACAATCAATATTGACTTAAGCCTCTCTATATTTCCATCAACATTAAAAAAAATTATTTTAGACCCATTTTGATCGAATAACATCCTTTCTTATTGGAGGATTCACTAGATCCCAAGTATGATTTCCCTTTTTTGCATCAATTTCTTCATCTATGATTTTCTTAAAATTCTCATTCTCAATTAATTCTCTAACTATATTGTATGAGCTTGATGAACTTGGCCTTAAAGGGTCACTTATGTAATACATTGTGGGAGATTGGATTGCCTTTGGTGTTGAAGATGTTGTTGCGATGATAACCTATGAATTAAGACTACTTATTCAAGGCACATTTCTATTTGTTTGTTCATTTTCATTGAGACGTATTACTACTACAATAGTTTTTTTTTCATTGTTTCCATCTAATGCTTCTTCAATAAATTGATCATCTCTGCTAATTATTACTTTTTTAGTGGTTAGATTATACAAATTATATTCCTTTTACTAGTTTTTGTATTCTAAAAAACTACATCTTTCTTATTTAACATCTAATTTCTTTCTCATTTATTTTAGCACACGAGCATTTTCCCCACAACCAAAAAAATCTTAAATGAAAAAAATGGATTTTTATTACTCTAAGCCTCTTAAGTATTTATACCACAAGCACTCTTTGTAATAAAAAAATTTAGAAGATACATTTATAATACCACTTCTTAAGTTGATTAATTATTTGCTAAATTTTTACCTTTCATCATGTTTCTTGCCATTTCCTTTATGCTTCATTTTTTTCTTTTTGTAACATAATTATGTTGTGGCATATACTTTATGGTGAACTATTTCATGATTCCATTTTCCTTGAAATAATTTATAAATTAAGTATATACATATTCAACACCTCTATATGATATTAACACTTATATGTAATGCCCAATTTGATTTTAAATTAATTTTTTAAACTCTTTAAATTATTTTAAAAAAAGATGTCTTTTGGGGAATACACTTAGGTTTTCCTACCATAAGCATCCATAATTTTAAAAAAATATAAACTATTTCTAATATAGGGTGTATTTATACACACACAAAGATATATGTGAAAAAATCCAATTGTACCTCTTACTCCCTATGATTTACCAAAAATAAATGCTTTTATATACTTATTTACAAGAATACACCCTTCACAAACTTTGTTCGATAGCTCTATCAAGGGTAAAAAATTTACCATATTATTTTTATATGGTAAATTTAAATGAGATAAAATCAAATTACCAAATCTAAGATGTCCCAACCATGACTGATGTTATATATAAGGTTGAAAAAATTGTTCCTTTGGCATTTTATTAGTAAACATCATATAATTTTTCATTAAAATGTATGAAATGTACTTATTACTACCATTTATATAAATAATCACAAATGTATAACTCTCAAAATATATTCTATGTTCTTTCTATATTAGTTTCTCAATGTTAAATTAGATTCTGGTTAAGACCATGGACATAATTAAAAACTATGATATGTTACTTCTCTCCTTGCTTGGTTTAAATGTTTATGATCCCTTTACCCATGAAAACTAATTTATTATCATTACCCACATTTAATTCAAATTTCACATATTCATATATGTCTCTAGATATATCCATGTTTCCACACATGTGATAACTACAACTACTATCTAGAAACCATTGTTATATTATAGTTTCTTTAGCAATATTACAAGAAATAAACATTGAACTACTATTTTCAATCTCAACCTGATATAATCTTGAAAATTTTGCACTTCAACTATTAAAATTAAACAAATTCTTTCTACATGCATTTACATACTGACCAAAATTCTTGAACTAATGACGTTAGACATTAAATTATTTATAGCTTTGAGCATCATATATATTATTATGCTGGTGTTTTTTCCTTTGTCTCTTCCACTTCTAAAAAAATAGTATTTTTTTCCCTTATTTATGGAAATTATTCATCCTTCCTCTTCATCTTAAAATTATGTTACTTCCACCTCTTCCTTTTATGTCTTTATTTTTGCTAACTAACACTTGTGATTTGAATGCATGTTATAGGGGAGAATTGGCCATATTTTTATCCTTTGATTATGAATTTTTGAAGATCCCATAAGTTTGTCAATAAAAAAATGTTGAAAAATATCATAATTGATCAATAGCCATAATAATAGGGTTAAATCTAACTAAAAGACTCATTAAAACCACATTAGCTACCTTATGATATTATAATGTGTCTCCATGACATTTCACTTGAATAATTTTTTTCATTTCATGAGTAAAAAATAATTTTTTAACTCTAATTCTTTAATATGAATTTTTTCAAAACATCTTCTAAGCATATATAATGTTAGCAATTTTATTTTGATGGTTTCTTGATATTAGATTTATACATTGTCCCATGCTTGATTTGACCTTGTTATTATTGCAATCATTTGGAAAATCAACATGTCAATTAGAGGTTGGATGAAAAATAGTTCCTGGCCACCTTTATTATTATTATGCTTAAGAATATCTATGTGGACTTGTGTTTAGGCATTTTGAGTTGCCTCATTGACTAGTTATATAAAACTATTCTCTATAAGCTATCATAACTCTTGAGAACTGAAAAAGGTCATCATCTATGTAATCTGATACTTATAATTCTTTCCATTAGACTATTAATTTAGATATTTAATAATATTTTTGTTACTCATACTTACCATACTTTAACTATCTTGATAACTTCACTAAATAATCTAGTCTAATAGTATCTTGAGGTTATGTTACAATACCAATTTAAAGGAAAATGTTTAGATACAAATTTCTCTCTCTCTCTCTCACATAATGATCATGAAAAAAACTATTATTAAAATATGTTTTTGGATACAAATATTTATTCTAATTTTATCTTTTTTCCTTTCTTGTTATTTCTCTCTTGACTTCCTTTCTATACTTATATCTACCAAATTATCCCTATAAATTTATTTATATATTACGTCTACATTCCTAAAAAAGGTTCCCTAAAACATAAAATAAGCTAATAACTTTAATTATTAAAAGACAACAAATATGAAAAAGATATATAAATATAAAATACATATAATTTCATACTTATATTTCTAATAATTTTCTTACACTTTGATACGTAATGATCATGAGGATTTTCAATAAAATTAATATTAAAGGATAATGATAGGAGTGCTTTAACTTGTTGATGCATTTGAGTTTATATTCTATGTGTCTATGACCCCCACCAAATCATTCAATATCCAACAATTGTGGTTGGGATAACATATATTAACAACACATTAGTAAAAAAAATTGTTAAATAAAACAAAAATGGTTAAAACAAAATACATTAATTAATCCAAACACTAGGGATGAAGGACAATTAGAATTGGACATCCATAAAATTCTGTCTAAAAAATTTATGTCTTAATTATTACTTTCACACCTTTCTCATATTCCATTTTTCATTTTCCATTACACTTTCCTTTTCATCCTATTCAGGAGCTCGTGTACCATTACGTAGTTCCATAATCACATACCATATTTATAAGAACATTGATTAATATCCATCTTGGTTTAGCATAATATCGCTCTAACATCTTAGAAGGGAAAAACCATTCAATAGGGAATAACAACACATTATTATTCCCTAATCTAAATAATTTAATATTTTATTGAATAGTTTGTGTAATTAGGATGAGAATATTTTATATAGTTCATTTCAATTGTGTTATATTGATTGTATTATCAACTTTTTGAAGTAATTAATGATTATTTGGGGAATAATCATTGATTCAATGAATAATTTGTTGAATAATTTATGTAGTTAGGATGACATTAATATATTATTTTCTAGCTAATATAGCTATCAATGTCGGTTATACATCAATGAAGATTCTATTAAATCACTTGAATTAAATAAACTAGAATATAGATTTACACATTATATATATACTAATTCCCTATTCTAATATGTAAATTATAGGAGTGTGATTTTTATTTCAAGTAGTAATTGCCATGGGTTTTTATAGGGTACTTAGAAAATATAAATTATATTACAAGCTCACTATACTCACTATGCTAATGCATGAAAGTCATTGAAATAAGGTTTCACTTTTATGTATTATTCCCTTATATTTGGTGTGTAAATACTTTGAATCTTTATTCTCTCTATATAACGTAGCTATGTTAAGATGAAATGATTAGTTACACAGTCTCTATGCACTAATGACTAGTTAGGGTATAATCATTCATTCAATACATAATTTATTGAATATTATGTAATTAAGATGACAATAGTATTTATTTTTATTTTAATATAGGTGTAAATATTGGTTATAATTCAATGAATCTTCTATTTAAACACTCCATTTATTTTATACTTGATTTTACTAGTTGGTTTGGCTTTGAGAACATCAAAGACATGATTATGCTTGAAAAATTACACTTATGGAATTTTGGATGCTAAATATTGCATGTGGAACTTTATTATAAAGGTTGGAATTTTTTATGGCTATTATATTTTTATTTGATTAAATATTTAAAATAAATCTAATATAAAATTATACTCTCTCTATGTAATAATGCCCTATTCGAAGAGGCAAAGTATAGGAGTGTGAAATCTATTGGAAAAAGTAATTAGCATCAATTTTTGTATGGTACTTAGAAAGTATAATTTATATTCCACATTCACTATACTCACTACGTTAATATATACAAGGCATTGAAATAATTTTATATTTTTTATGCATTGCTCCCTTGTATTTGGAGTGTAATACTTTGGATGTTAGATTTATCTTGCTAACATAGTTAAGTTAATATCAAATGATTGACATGTGAAAGGTATCCTCAATTTTTTAGTGATAATTATGGTAATGTTAAACCTGCCATGTATATGTGGTTTTTTTTGGCTTCCGAAACATTTATTGTGTTCCTTTTTCTTGATAATTCAATCACATTAATACTAGAAGGATCATGAAAATTGATTAACTATATTTTTTACTGCTTGAAGGAATAAATGCTTTGGGGGTGGAATTGGAGTTTTATGTGAATGATGTTTAGTTATGATAAGTAATATGCATGAGAGTTTAGGTGTTTGATAATATACCATGTTGCATTGCCATCATTCTATTGTTACAACCTCACCTTTTTAATGCTTTGATATACTATTCAAACATTATTGTTATTGTTATATAACTGACTACTATATTTCTTTACCTAGTTGGACTATATAATTGGATTTGATGCAGTGATACTTTGACTATAGTTTGACGACATATCATGTTTTAATTTTTGCACATGATGAATATATAGATTACTTGCTGAAATTAATGTTTTATTATAGTTATTCAATTATTTTATCAAATCTCAATCAGGGATTACTTATGTACATTTTATGGTTACAAGAATTGATATATAAGCTAGGTTAATGTTGGCATGAGTACATTGCAATACTGAAGTGATTACTAGGTAGTTAGATGAATTTTGATATGCACCCATGTGTTTTCAGTTATTTTCTTACCATTAGAAAATATTGATTGTTTCATTTCTTTTGTCATTGTTTTGTCATCGTGCCTTATTGCATCTTTTCTTGTGTACCACATCATACCACTATTTATTGATTACATGATTGGCTTGGTATTTGTTGGTTTTGTTATTCACATTTTTATCAATCTCTTGTAGACTTCTTATCTCTCCTATATGAAACTCCTCTCCACTCTTACTTCTTATGAACTCTCCTTTGTTAAGACATGGACTCCCTAAGGGACTTACCTAGACCTACACCTCATGACACCCCCCACATGGATTACTCCCTTGGTCACTTGGTGTTTATTTATGGCATGGTTAATTTGGTCTTGGTGGCATTAAACATTTAAATTATATTTACTTTTATTATTTTTATTGTTTAATGCTCAATATTTCTAGATAGGTCATTTATGACCATTACATTTATGAGATTTTGGTACAGGTTTATCTTGGGAGTGTTTTAGTGTAAATGGAGGGGTTTTCTCTCTTCATAATGAATGTGAAATTCAATTGTGGGTAGGGTGAGTTGGATAAAAAGAGTGTGGAGTTAGTTGGTGGTGGTTGGATTAGATGTGAATAGGAGAAGAATGGACAAGAAGATGGAGAAAAATACATGAAAGGTTTATGATTGGATTTTACTCGCTTGTTTTGGTATGTCGACTAGGATGTGTGGAGAAGAAGGTTATTTTTTAACTAGTTTTATCTTTACTATCATTATTTTGTGCTGTTTTTCTTCTACTTTGTTTATCAGGTAATTCCCCCTTGACCAGTTTGTCTAGTTATATTTCTTTTGAAGTAAATCATAAAAAAGATTAAACATTGCATACGCATCCAAAAGTCTTAGGAATTATGGATGGGGTTTGATATTATCATTTTGTATATGAACTTGTAAAATTAGTTTGATAGTGCATCTAGTTTTATATATATTTATATAATCAAATAAATATTTAACCTGGTGAATGTATTTATTATTTTTGAGGGTTGCATGTGTTTATCTTGCACATAATGGTCATGGTTGTGTTTGAATGAAATCTTGATGGTTTTAAATCTTATTTTACTCATTTCAAGTAGTCAACCCTACAGCTATGAGAAAATGATTGGGGGTTTTATATGGTAGTAATTATGTGCATTTTTATTATTATCAATTAGATGGGTTTGGTTTTGATTAATCTTGCACCTTTAAATTAATGATTTTGTGCTTCTGCATTTCTATTTCTAGTTATTTGAATTGGGTATATTTCTAAAGTGGGTCATGACACCATATCTATTTGTTTGCATGCTAAGGTTTTCATTTTTGGTTAAAGTTTGGAAATCGATTGGGTTTTCTTTATATTTTTTGTTATGGTTGACTTTATATATGTTGATTATGGAATTATTTAGAATAGAACCTTGAATGAATATTTCCTTTTAATGAATTATTTGTTCATGTATTTTTGGAATAAACTTGATTCTATTATAAAAATGGTATGTGGTTTGATTGTAGATGTTTTTTGTGTTACTTTGAACAACCTGTCTTTGTTGAGATTTTAATATGGATCTATGTGTGTTTTATATTATGTAAACCCATGAGGGTTTGGATGAAGCCCACTATAAATATTACTATATAATAAGGGTTTAAATTCTTAAGAGAACCTATAAGGAGGTATATTATTTTATTATTTAAATCAATTTTAATGATTCAAGAATCATATGAAGTCGTGAGATATCATGATGATCTCACGAATCTTATATATTGATTCTTGACGTAAATCAATTTATTGACTAGTTATTTATTTATGTTGACTATTTATTTATTTGTGTTGATAGGTTTAATGATTGAACCCTAATGGACTATGGCTTAGTTGTGTATAAATTTTTTGAGTTATATGTTTATGCTTCATATTTTATTATATGATTATTTTATTTATATTATTATTCTATAAAAATTCCTAGACTAGGATTAAATGACTAAGTTATGATTTGTATGCTTATATGCATGGGATATAGCTTAGTAGTTGGGATAATATAAGATAATCATACACTTAGAGGGTTTTCAAATTGGTTTTTTTAATGCTATAGACATTGACTTATTTATTAAATACATTCATATATCCTTTGAATAACTTGTAGTGAATATCCTCACTCCTAATTTATATCAATGTTGGGTTTGGTTATTTATAACTCGCCTTGGAATGGTGTTTGATTGTCACTTGCCTATGTTACATTTTTTTGTGTTGGGATGTACAATGGTTCAAAATTTGAATTGCTTAAAATCCCTTCATAACACTGGTTGCCAAAACTACCATTTAGCTAATGGTTGGGATAGTAAGAGCCATCGATGGTTAGACTCATAGGGATAGTTAGTAAAATTTATCTGATTTGGTTACATGTTACATTCTTAAATGATCTTGCAGATAGGCATGAAATAATTGGTAATAGTTTAATATATGTTATTTATATATTCTTAACTTAATTATTTATCATTTCATATAATATGGTTCATGAATATAGTTATTCTCTTATTTCATTTGATATTAATTTAGTTACATTAGTGATTTATGATATGCTAACCATGTAATTGAAAATGGAATGCATGGAAAGAGTAAGAAAAAACTTATAATGTTGATTATGTGGTAAGGTGTGGAAGTTGCATTATGTTTTTTGAAGGTAATTCATTTACATGTACTTGAGTTATTTTGGAATGTTTAGATTAGCATCATTTCTATTTCTAACTTAGAATATTCCTTTGATAATATTAATGCAGTATTAATCTCTTGTTAAGTTATATAACCTTGTTTAGTTTTGACATAAGTACTTATGATAAATATGAGTAGGGGTTTACTCAATCATATATATTATTTAAATTGATGTTAAAGCATACATAAGTTCATTGGTTTGACTTTTTGATAAGTAAAAATCTCAATTAAATAAATTTGCATTGTTGAATCATTGAGCTAACTCTCTTTAGTTTATCAATATATAGATACTTTTGATTTTATTTTATATGTTTTAATCTTTGAGGTAGTAAATTATATAGAGATTCTTCTTAGATGTTTTCAATTATACATGGATTATTTAAATCAATCCAGTTAATCTTGTTATTGGTATATATAGAAAACATAAATAAAAATCTCCCTCTTGCATACCTTAGAGCTCCATGGTTGTGTATAAAAATATGTACGTTATTTTATAATTATTTTATTACTATTGATCTCTTTTCTTAAAACTTCAATATTAGATACATTACTGAAATGAGTAAATTTTTGAGTTTGATTATTATGCTAAGAGATGCCTAGTATGTAATTAAGATGAAATTGAATTTTGGAATGAATTGTCTATGAGTAGATGAAAAGCTATCTTGGATTACTTGTATTATGGAATTGAATCATTAAGTGATGTACTCTCCCTTTCTTGATGCTTATATAAATGAGTAATCACTAAATTTATACATGTTAAACTTTATTCTTATGAGCTAAGTATACTAGCAACTTCTTCTTGTTGGATGGAATTAATTTCACAGTTGTGTCATGACATGCTCAAATAATTATTTTGTAAGAGTTACTTAAATGGAACATTTTATTTGGGTTCCACTCAATTGGAAAATTGTCTAAAATTTTTCATTTAAATAAGACACATGTTGATCATATGAGTCTTTCATATATGCACTTATGTGGAAACTTTTGATGTTTCTTTACTTCATGTTCTAGTTCACTTTGAAACTTATTGTAAGCATGCATAACTTATACTTGTTAATATTTGAAACATATTAATTTTCTATGTTTGATTATACTCAAAAAAAGGTTGTATGAAGGTAGATCACTTCTTTAATGAACTCTTTGTTATGGGAATGGTTAATGAGATAACTATTCATTGTTCTTAATAGAATTTTGAATTAAATTATGGCTGGAAAATAATAAAGCATATGTGAAAGTTATATGAATTGAATATGTTTCATTTACTTTAACATTATAGTTGATTGAATAATCAAGGTGAAATGGAATATACTTTGGGCTCCAATATACTTATAATTAAATTAACTTATTTCTATTAACTATATCACATTAGCTATTATCAATATAATATTGTTAACATAGATTCTAATATAGACTATCGATGAATCTTATCTGATGAATAATGAAGTTGATCATAATTATATCATTTTTCATTTAAATAGATAATGACATTTATGTTTATTAATTGAGTGTTGTGTGAACTTAAAAATGATATGTTGGCAAGGGTGAAATGGCCTTTAGGTTGTGAGGTAGTTAACAACCTTGGATGGCATCACTTGAATAAATTTTCCTATGATGCTTTGGTTTCTATTATGTTCTTGATTGTGCTCTCTTTTATGAAATGATAATTTATGTTGTACACTTATGTAAATTTAGTATAATCTTTGCATGTGTGTTTAAATTGGTTTTTGGTTGCTACTTATGATTTGTATTCATAATTCATACCTAGTTATCAATTAGTACAATATTATATCATGTAATCATTTCAAAGACCTATTTAACCAAAATGATAACATAGGATATTAGAATTATCCTTTTTGGTTAAACTAAATTTAACTATTTAATCATCTTTGTGTGGAACTAAAACCCATTCAGGAAAGTGAGATATTTACAGATGGATAAGGACCTATAAATAGTCTTATATAGAAGAATGAGTGTTGTATATGGCACTTAAAACCTATTTATGTATGCATATATTGATATGTCCTAAACCCCATAAACACCCTTAAGGCAACTTGCTTCCCCATAGCACCCTTTGTGAATAATTACCCCTAGCTAAACACCTCAAATCACCTCATTTAGTTCTAGTTACATGTATACAAGTATGATGAATAGGTATCACTTGCTTCAGTAAGTGAGGCATTGGGTATGATACACATTGAAAAATGTACTTTGATATACAATTTTTAAAAAATAAGGTTTTTTCATTTGGTATCAGAGCAATTTACTACTTTGAGGAACTTTGGGAATGAACATTTTTTAATTTTTAATCTACTAAGTTATTAATTTTTAACTTATAAAGATTGTTATAATGTGATCGAGTGGTGACAACATCCACAATAACCTATAAAATGTTAATTCAGTTAGAGGTAGAGGTAGAGGATGAGGTAAGTGTTGTCATGGTTGCATCCCCATTCAAAACTAAGAAGATTTGCTCATAAATAATGTTGACAGTAACATCAAGGCTCTTAATATTGATGCAATCAATGGGAATCCAACCAATAAGAATAAATAAATACTTAGTGGAATTTTGATAGCCTCAAACATTTTGTAAGGAAAGATTGATGACCAAGAATAAAAGCTAAATAATCTTGAAGGAGTATCCTGAGAAGAAGTACCCAGATTGGAAATGGGACAAGTAGAAGGACCTATAATCCAATAACTACCTTTGACTATGGTTGACCCAATTATAAAAGAGATAAAACAAATTCCACCACTCACCTTTTTTAGTGAGGAATTAGGTGACACGGTTGATGTATAGTTGGTACACTTACAAAAATATTTTAACCTACAAAACATGCCATCAAATATAAAAGCAAGGGTGGCATCTTATCATCTAGTTGGGCTTGCAACCTTGTGGTTGAATCACCTCTATGATATTAAAGGATGTCAGCTAATGAACCTAACCTAGTCATTTTTTGAGACCTAGTTTTGGAGAAGATATCTAGATGCTAATTATAAAGAGTAGAAACATTTATTTTTAGCTGCTAAAGCAGAAAAATATGTATGTTGTTGAGTATGAGAATAAGTTTTTAAATATATTACATCATGTGAATATATTAATGATGAGAAAACCAATATCACTAAATTCAAACTTGGGTTCAAGGAGATATTGATTTTTGACATGAATACAACAAACCTAAGAACCTTGGTAGTGGTTATATGAATCAACACATAGGGTTGAATAAAAAGAGAAGCCTCACCAAAATACAAGGTAAGAATTCAAATCAAATAAGAAGTAACATAAATCCAAAACTCTTTCTCCCATGAATAAAAACTTAAAAAAATTAGACCATAATCATTGATTTTTTAGTAATAATAAGAATTTTAACATGTTTTCTAATCAAAAGAGAAAATTCAACTCTCAGGGTTAATCTAAACCAAGCTACTTTAAGAAGGAACATCATCAAGGAAATTTTTGTGGACTATCCATGAGTGTTAATATTATTCTGATAGTTCCATCTAGACATATTATTTTCTAGGAATGTGGTGACAACCACTATAAAAAAGACTATCCCAAGCTGAAATTGGGCTAATTAACCAATCGCAGGGTATACGTTGTTGTTGATAATCATAATACTGACATGCAGGCTACCCCAATTGAAACCAGGGGTACTATATGTTGTAAATTTAAGTTCACATGGTAATTAATCTTTACTATGTGGTAAATAATTATTTAGTGTTAGTTGTTAGTTACTATATGGTTAATATGGTTAAGTTATTATAGGGAAAAATAGTTTGTTATTTAGATATATTATTAATAGTAAATAATATATATCATATTTTTATTAGTTATTTGGCTAATAGGTTGATATTTTTTAGGGATTGGAGCATCCCTAATATAAGATATATGTCTCTTATATATTTGTATGAAGTTTGATTAATAAAACATGTTGGTTGATTGACCAATTGAATTATGTGTACGAGCCTTCAACTCTAGCCTGCTAAGGGTTATTTTCAATAACTAATATAAAATAAGGCACCCTAATGGGACCTCTCTATAAATTTCATTCACCTATGATTTTACACCAAAATTATTTTTGAATAGAGTTGTAGTGCAGACCACATGAAACTACTCTTCATATATTTGTTCACCTTTTATTGCATCTTGTCAATAGTTTAGTAATGCAGACTACTTCTAAATATATGACATTCACCATTCATTTTCATGATTCTCCCTCTACATCCTTTCCATTATTTTTGTAGTTTATCCACCCATTACTATTCACTATGTGCATTTGTAAAATCAATATATATATATATATATATATATATATATATATATATATATATATGTTTGGAAAACAAAAAATTTATATATTTATATATAAAGGGTATATTATTGATTTGTCCATACATATTATATTTTACATAAGTTTTTATTTGTTGTTTGAATTGGAGGACACTCGGCATAGTGTTGAAATCCAACTCGGATCTTGATCATTGATAGTTATCTTGGTGACTTGGTAGTGAGACTCGATGTTATCTCCCCATCCATATTGGTTAATCCTCTCTAACTCTGGCATTGCTTCTCTACATATGATAGTTTTAAAATATTATTTATTTTACTACAATATCAGTGATTTTCATACTATGTTGAACTTTTGGGCTTGAAAAGTAGATCACCTCATTTAGACCCCACTCCATTGAAAGATTGTCATGCTACATTAACCTTAGCAACAATGAATTTTTTCTCCTTTGTTAGTGAGTAGATAAGTGTTTTATCTTTAGCCCACTTTGTATGGTGACTCGGCATCTCACACAGGGAAGAAGACAAATCCAAATAGAAACCCATGGTTTTGTTTTAACCCATTATTCTCTTTAAAAATGCAAATTTAGGTGGTTTTTATTATTGTGTCTTTTACCTATTTTGATTTAGGTATTTAGGGTCTTGTTACAGTTAGGTAGTCTTAGTTTTAGGCATTATGATCTATGTCATAGTTATTCATTTTTATTTTGTTATTTAAATTTTTTTTTATAATATTAAGTTGTGGTGTTAGTCTTTATGATTATAATTGTATTATTATATTTTAGTTTAAGGTTTTGTTTTATTTATAACTCATGTGCTTTTGTTTTTGGTGAGTAATTTTAAAATTTTGATTGTGTAAGAAAAGTAATATTTTATTACTTTTCCATTTTTATTATTTAGACATTATAAGTTTAGAGTTAGTATTTTTTAAGTTATGGTCAAATTTATTTTAGTGTGTGTGTGTGTGTGTTTATATTTTAAATTTATAGTTGTGAGTCATCTTTTAATTTTATCACATCTTTATTTTATGTCAAAAAATAAAAGCGTCAAAGTTATTATAAGATTCCATTTTATGTTTAGAGTCACGTCATATCATCATCTTATTTTAGTACGTGTTATTGTTCTTGAGTTGCAAAGCTTCAAATAAGCCTTGAGAGGCATTATTTTTAAAATAAAGCCTATGTTCAAAAGATATTTTGTAATATTTTCCTCTCCAAAGTAATTTTTGTAAATTACGTATCAGATGCATTTTTAGGTGAACCCAACATCTACATGTCAATCTTTTGGGAACTGATATAGTATTTAGTGTCTATGATTCCTCTTCCCATATGTCCTGTAAGGGAGAGAATGTTAAGAATTTAGAATTTCCATGGTAATTAGTTTTTACTATGTGGTAAATAACTATTTACTATTAGTTGTTAGTTACCATATGGTCAATACGGTAAAGCTATTATTGGGCAAAATATTTTGTTAGTTAGATATATTGTTAATAGAAAATAACATATTGCTTATTGTTATTAGTTATTTGGTTAATAGGTTGAGATTTTTTAGGGATAGGTGCATCCACAATTATACGATATATGTCTCCTATATATTTGTATGAAGTTTGATTTATAAAACATGTTGGTTGATTGACTGATTGAATTATGTGTATGAACCTTTAGCTTTAGCCTAATAAGAGCTATTTTTAATATTATAAATGGTTTTCCCTTAACTATTATAATTGATTTAGATGCAACTGATTATTTTATATCTCTTTTTACTACTAAACAATGTAAAATTGAACCTATATTGTTAGGAAAAGGTTATGAGGTTAAGCTCAGTACTGACAAATGGGAACCTATTCTTGAATGCTTGGAAGAAGCTAAAAATGATCTTGGCATCTTCAAGATCAAGGTAAATTTGTTCATAACATCTTTTAGATCTTATGATCTCATTTTTAGAATGGATTCACTGTAAGAACACCAACCCATGCTTGACTGCATTGAAAAAAAAGTGCATTGAATTAATGACCTTGATAAATTTGTATAAATAAAAGGTATTCAAGGGCCTAAAAGGTAAAAGACACTTTCAATGTTGTAGCTAAAAAGGGATGTTAGAAAGTGATACAAGATTTACGCAATCCAATTGCAAGAATTACCCAAAAAAGGAATTAGTTCACACAAATTTTCCTATCTTGAATGAGTTCATGGATGTCTTCCCTAAAAAGCTACCTAGATTACCACCTAAGTGTGAGTTTTATTTTTCAATTCATCTAATGCCCAAATATACCCCTACATCTAAGGCTCCCTATCGTATGAATGTCTCTGACCTATAAGAATTAAAGGTGTATTTTCAATAACTTTTGAATAGCAAAAACATCTAGTCAAGTGTATCTCCTTGGGCTACTCTAGTGGTATTTATCAAGAAGAAATATGAAACATTAAGACTTTGTATTGATTATTACCTTCATAATAAGGTAAAAATTAAAAATCAATATCCTTTACCAAGGGTAAACAATTTGTTTGACCAGATGAAAGGTGCAATAGTCTTCTCAAATATCAATTTAAGATCAAGCTACCATCAACTGAAGATCAAATAAAAACATATTCATAAAATAACCTTTCAAACTTGATATGGACAATATGATTTCATGGTACTATTTTTTGGCTTAACTAATGCTCTTGTAGCCTTTATGAACCTTATAAACATGTTTAGAGATTTTTTGGATAAATTTTTGCTAGTATTTCTTGATGATATTCTCATTTACTTCAAGAATGAAGCTGAACATGATCAACATCTTTATTTAGTCTTGTAAATACTAAGATAGCATAAGTTGTATGGAAAAATCTCCAAATATACATTTGATGAATCTGAGAATCATTACTTAAACCACATTATTTTAAAGCCTCACATTTTTGTAGATCTAGTAAAGATAACATCTATTTTGGACTAGCCTACTCTTACAAATATGCATGAAATATGAAGCTTCATGGTCTTGGTTGGTTATTACTAGTAGTTTGATGAAAAATTTTCTAGCATAGCCCATCCTATCACTTCATTGTAGTGAAAAGGGAAAAAAATCATATAAATCCCTCAATGTGAAAAGGATTTTACAAAGCTAAAAGTGGTGCTAATAATAGCATATATTCTTATTATTTTATACCCAAATGGTAATTTTGAAGTATGGGTTAATGCTTTTAAGGAAGGATATGGAGGAATACTAACTCAAGATGGTAAAGTTATAGTTTATGAGTCACGTAAGCTCAAGTAGCATGAAAAGAAATATCTCATGCATGATGTGGATCTTGATGCCATTGTCCATGCACTTAAACAATGAAAACATTTTATATAGGGAAATCCATTTAAGGTGAAGTATGATTACCATAGCATATAATACTTATTCTTTCAAGATGATTTAAATATGTGTCAGAAAATATGGCTAGAATTTTTAAGCAATTTTGACATAGACATATCTTATGTCAAGGTCAAGGAGAATCATGTAGTTGATGCACTCAACAGACATATGTATCTTATACTCTTGTCGATTCTACAAAGAAATTTAAAAAGTGTTATGTTAAAAAATTAGCTTTCTAATGAATTCTACCATGATGTAAGATCAGGTTTGGTTGATGAGCCTGTAGCAAAGAAGTTTGCTATTTTTTCTGTTGAAATAGATAGTCTTGTAAGGCATAAAAATAAAAATTATGTACATGAGTTAGGTGACATAAAAAATTATGTGTTAAAATAAGTGCACCAACACCTTATTATACTCATCCAAGTGTCATGAAGATGATACATGCGTTGATAAAGCTTTATTTTTGACATGGAATGAAGCATGATGTCATTGATTTTGTGACAAAATGTTTTGAATGCTAATGGATTAAGGCTAAGAATTGTCATCTTAGAGGGATGTTTTACGTTCATTATATTCCAAGAGGAAACTGGGTGGTAATCTCACTTGAATTTATTGTGGAGCTACCTAAATCATGTAGCAAGCATGATACCATACTTATGGTAATTCATAAGACCACTGAAGTTGGCCACTTCATTGCTATAAATCTAACAAATGACATTTTTGTGTTTAAAAAATATTTTGTGAAAGAAGTGGTTAGACTTCATGGCATACTTAAAGTGATTATTTTAGATTGTGACAAAGTATTTATATCAAAGTTTTGATGAACTTTGATCACAACCTTTGGAATACAATTAAATTTCAGTTCTTCATATCATCTAGAAATGAATGGTCAAACTAAAAGGCTCAACTAAGTGGTCGAGGACATGTTTTGAATGTATGTCATGGACCAAAAAATGAAATGAAAATATTATCTCCATTTGTTTGGGTTTGCCTATAATAATTCTTATCATTATGCAATTAAGATGGCACCTTTTGAAGCTCTATATGGAAAAAAGTGAAGAAATCCACTTGGTTGGGACAGCTTGAAAAATAAGGTTATTATTGGTCCTGATTTATTACTAAAATATGACAAATATATGGAATAAATATAGTAAAATTTGAAAGTGTCATCTGATCATCAAAATAGTTATGTTGATCAAAAGAGGACTCCGCATGAATTCAGCATGGGTGACAATTTTTTTCTACATGTTAGAACATAAAAACATTCAATAAAATTTGGTAAAACTTCTAATCTAGCTCTATATTTTGTCAGGCCCTTTGACATTGTGGAGAAGATTAGTCCTATTGCTTATCAACTGAATCTTCCTCCTTTTCTACCAAGGATTCACAATATATTTTATGTTGTTTTACTAAAAAAATACATACATAATCCCTCTCATGTTTTTAATTGGAAACGTATATAAGTAACATAAGAGGAAAAGATCCATTTAGAACCAATAAGAATCCTAGACCATCATATTGTTAAGCTGTTAAATAGAGACATATAGTAGGTTTTGGTTCATTGGGACCTACTGAGTGAAAGAAGCACTACTTCAGAAGATGCACATCTTTTCAAGAAGCATTATGCATGGATGTTTGATTAGTCACCAATATAGCTCCCTGTCAAGGGGGAGGATGTTATGACCTCACCCTTTTAATTCTTTGATTTACTATTTAAACATTATTTTTGTTGTTGTATAATTGACTCTTGCATTTATTTACCTAATTGGATGATATTTTTGGATTCAATGTATTGATACTTTGATTAAAATTTGATGATATGTCATGTTTTAATTTTTATACATGATTGTATAGATTACTTGTTACAATTAATATTTTATTACAATTCTATAATTATTTTATCAATTATCGATCAAGTATTATTAATGTATATTCTATGGTTATAGGTATCGATATATGATCTAGGTTAATGTTGGCATCGATACATTAGAGAATCAAAGTGATTCCTGGGTAGTCGAATAAGTTTTGACAAATATCTATATATTTTTTGTTATTTTCTTACCATTAAACAGTCTTGATTATTTCATTTATTTTGTCTTTATTTTCTAATCATGTCTTATTGCAAATTATATTATGTACCATATCATACCATTATTTTTTTATTACGTGGTTGTTTTGGTGTTTATTGGTTATGCTATTTATAATTGTATCAGTCCACTGCAGACTTATTCTCTCTTCTACAAAACTCCTCACCACTCCAACTTTGTGTGAACTCTCCTTTTATAAGACATGGATTCCTTAAGGAACTTACTTATACCTACCCCCCATGACACCCCCCATGTGGATTACTCCTTTCATCACTTGGTATTTTTTTATGGTATGGTTAATTTGGCCTTGGTGGTATTAAACATTCAAATTATATTTAATTTTATTAGTTTTATTTTTTAGTGCTTGAGCTTTCTAGATGGGTTATTTATGACCATTGCATTTATGAGATTTTGGTAGGGGGTTATCTTGGGAGATGTTTGGTGGCAATGGAGGGTTTCTCTCTCCTCACAATGGATGCAAAATTTAATTGGAGGTATGGTGATTTAGATGGAAGGAGTAGGGAGCTAGTCGGTGGTAGTTGGATTGGACATGGGTAGGAAAAGAATTGAAAAGAAGATGGAGAAAAACTGTAGGGAAGGTTTATAACTTGGTTTTTAGTGGAGCATTTTGGTGTGTCTACTGGGCTGCATGGAGAAGAAGGCTATTTTTGTAACTAGTTGTGTCTCTACTGATATTATTTTGTGTTGTTTTTCTTCCATTGCGCTTATTGAGTAAGCCCTCCTTGACTAGTTTGTATGGTTAGTTTTCTTTTGAATAAAATTATAAGAATAATTGAATGTTGCATATGTAGCCAAAAGTCTTAGGACTTTCAAATGGGTATATAGCACCTAATGAGGTTTGATATTAGCATTTTACATATGAACTTGTAAAATGAGTATGATATATATATATATATATATATATATATATATATATATATATATATATATATATATATATATATATATATATATATATATCTTTGACCTAGTGAATGTATTTATTTTTTAGGGTCGCATGTGTTCATCCTACACATAAAGGTGTGTGTGTGTGTGTGTGTGTGTGTGTGTGTGTGTGTGTGTGTGTGTGTGTGTGTGTGTGTGTGTGTGTGTGTGTGTGTGTGTGTGTGTGTGTGTGTAATTGAATAAATCTTTGACCTAGTGAATGTATTTATTTTTTTAGGGCTGCATGTGTTCATCATACACATAAAGGTCATGGTTTTTTTTAATGAAATATTAGTGGTTTTAAATCTTAATTTACTCATTTAAATTAGTCAACCCTGCTGCTATGAGGAAATGATTGGGGGTTTTATATGGTAGTGATTGTGTGTATTTTATTATTATCAACTAGATGTGTTCAGTTTTGATTAACCTTACACCTTTAAATTAATGACTTTTTGCTTCTACATTTCCTTTTCTGGTTATTTGAACTAGGTATATTTCTAAAGTGGGTCATGGCACCCTATCTATATTTTTGCATGCTAAAGTTTTTTTTCTTGGTTAAAGTTTGGAAATCGATTAGATTTTCTCTATATTTTTTGTTATCACTGAGTTTATATATATTGATTATAGGATTATTTGGAATAGATCCTTGATTTAATATTTCCTTTTAATGAACTAGTTATTCATGTTTTTTTGGCATAAACTTGATTCTATTATAAAATTGGTATGTGGCTTAATTGTAGATTTTATGTGTGTTACTTTAAATGACTTATCTCTGTTGAGGTTTTAATATGGATCTATTTGTGTTTTATATTTTGTAAATTCATGAGGTGTTGGGTGAAGCCCATTGGAAATTTTATTGTATAACAAGGGTTTGACTTATTAATATAACCTGTAAGGAAATCTATATTTTTATTAAAAATATTTTAAATTAATTTCAATTATTTGGGAATCATATGAGGTTATGAGACCTTGTGATGATACCACGATTCTCATATATCGATTCTTCACTTAAATCAATTTGTATAAATGAATGAATGTTAGAATTATTGTTTGTACTTCTATAAATTATTTGCATTATTAAAATCATAGTGATTATGTTGATTGGTTTATTGTGTTGACTATTTTTTATTTATATTGACTGGTTATTTATTTGTGTTGACTGATTTAATGGTTTAACCCTGATGGACTGTGGCTTGATTGTGTACAACTTGTTTGAGTTGTATATGTATGCTTCATATTTTTTTATATGATTGTTTGATTTATATTATTTTTATGTAACTATTCCTAAACTAGGCTTAAGTGACTAAGTTATAATTTGTATGTTTATATGCTTGGGATATAGATTGGTAGTTAAGATAATATAGGCTGACCATACACATAGAGGGTTTCCAAGTTAGTTTTTTTTTAATGTTATAGACATAAATTTAGTTATTATATTGATTTATATATATTTTAAGTAGCCTATAATGGATATCTCCACTCTTGATTTATATCGATATTGGGTTTGGTTATTTTTATCTCATCTTAGAATGGTGTTTGATTGTCACTTTCTTGTGCTACATTTTATTTGTGTTGACATATCCAATAGTGTAGAATCTAACTTGCTTAGAATCTCTTCTTGACTTAGGTTGTCAAAACTACCATCCAACTAATGGTTGGGGTGGTAAGGGCCACTGATAGTTGGGCTCATAGGGATGGTTGGAAGAGTTTGTTTGATACGATTACATGTTTCTCCATTCTTAGATGATCTCACAAACAAGGATAAAGTAATTGGTAATAATTTATTATATGTTCATTATATGTTCTTAACTTAATTGTTTACAATTTCATATAATATGATTCATGAATACAGTTATTATCTTATTTCATTTGATATTGGTTTAGTTATATTAGTGATTTATGATATGTTAATCCTATAATTAGAAATGAAATATGTGAAAAGAGGAATTAAAAGCTTATAATGTTGATTGTCGTAAGATGTGGAAGTTGCATTATGTTTTCTAAAGGTAATTCATTTACATGTACTTGAGTTATTTTGGGATGTTTAGATGAACATCATTTCTGTTACTAATTTAGAATATTCTTTTGATAATATTAGTGTAGCATTAATATTTTGTTAAGTTATATAACCTTGTTTAGTTTTGACAAGAGTACTTATGAAAAATATGAGTAGGTGTTTACTCAGACATATATATTATTTAACTTGATGTTAAAGCATACATAATTATGTTGGTTTGACTTGTTGTCTCAATTAAATGAATGTTCATTGTTGAATCATTTAGGTAACTCTCTTTAGTTTATCAATATATAGATACTTATGATTTATGTTATATATGTTGCTTTAAACTTTGAGGCAGTAAAGAATATAAATATTTTTCTTTGATGTTTTTAGTTATACATGGATTATATAAATCAATCCATATAAGCCTACTATTGGTATATACAAAAAACATAAATAAAATTCTCCCTCTTGAATAACTCAAACCTACATGATTGTGTAAAAAGGTATGTATGTTATTGTTAATTATTCTATTATTGTTGATCTATTTTCTTAAGACTTTAATATTTGATACTTTGCTATAATGAGTAAATTTATGAGTTTAATTATTAT